>LZCU01044563.1:0-16384 GCA_001663935.1 Asymmetron lucayanum | reverse complement strand
GCAGAGGTGGTACTGCATCAAGTAACTCCATGAGGACATCTGGCGAAAGGAAAGTGAACAACAGACAAAAAGATTCGTTCTGACAAGCAACGAGTGACATAGAATTCACGCGGTCAACTTTGCGCATAAGACAGATATTATTTATGGCCAACGTTAACGAGATATCATATGTAGTATTTTCAACTGTTGTAAAACAAAAGATAAACCAGGCAGACAGAAACAATACGTCATGGTGAAATTACCCACCCAATAAGTTTTGCAATTATTTTGCCCACAGGAGGTTGTCATGACGATTCGCATCATCCTGCATAGTTAGGGAAAAGTTTGTGAGTTAAAGCGCTAATCTAAAGGAGTGAGTAACTTTCCTGCCCACTGCAAACAGTCTAAAACTATACCAGTATCCTATAATGGCCGCTTCTGATTATTTCATTGTGTTTTTTTAATCGCTCCCTTTGCATGTTGTGTAGATTCCCTGTATAACCCTAGCCTGAGTACGATCCTCCGTAGTTATCGGTGGCTCCCACTAATCGCTGACCTCCGTGGTGAGGACAGCGATCAGTGGGAGCCATCGATAAGTACGGAGGATGGTACTCAGGCTATTATAACCCTGGAAATATTCCGTGTTAGGAAGTTCCTATAGGAGGAAAACCAGCTGCAACAAGTTTTTTTTGGTCTCGAGATAAAAACAGTTTAACAAAAACATAAACTTGTGTGGTCTTGCTTATGTTTTATGTTTTTCTTTGTCCACCCGCACACGAATCCATTCTGCTCAACTGTTGGTCTTTGATGATATACACAATAAAAAATCAACCACATTTCAGACGTTAATTGAAATTAGGAGTCGTGTAAATGCAGGTTACGTATCGTTTCGGCTTCGATCGGGATCCAAGTCGATAGTTCTATCCCAGTGGGAACAGGGCCTTTGTAAAAAGTGTGAGGTATTTTTTAAATATCCTTAAGGCGCTACATATCAAATTTCAGACTAAGACTTTCATCAGTACCGTGTACATCGGGTTGGAGAATTACGACCGTTATGTTCAAAGATATTACCAACCAACTAACCAGACCTCAGCTGTCTCCAAACTTTGTTTCGCTGCTTGTTACAAAAATCCTTTGATTTTTGCCTCACGAACACCGTAGGACACAATAAGCAGGAGAATGACTTTCATATCGCACTTCTACAGGTGACAGCATATCGTTCATCAAGCACTGCCTCGGAGTTAAAAGCTCCTCCGGTAGCGTAAAATCAATAAACAGCAATGAACTTCATCTTACAGAGGTTTAATAGCTTTCCTGGTTGACAGTTTAAAAGTAGATTCCATGTGTTGAGTACTTGATAAAGTGTATGACGGGATTACCTTTGGTAAAAAGTTGTCGTTGGGGAATTTGCAGTAATTTGTAATTGCATTATGAAATTTGCTTGATTTTCTGCAAATATACAACCCAAAATTCGGCGAAAAAGACATGTTTCCATAAGTTACTGCGTAGTTTCAAAAGGCTACAGAAGGTCATATTATACACTGATGAATACTGGAAAAAGCCGTTCCTCCATTTTATTGACATTTTAACTTATATCGACGACTTTTATTGATATAAATATTTCTGTTTATCGGAGAATTCTTGCAAACCGTTTTCTTTTTGGCTTAATTTATTGACATATTCATATTTTCTTATAGTTTATTCTCGTCTCGAGGATTCTTGTCTACTAATGCTTTCTGTAGACAGCTATGGTTATCTTATGTTATCGATTTATACCAGTCAGTTGTATGAAACATGCTTACGTTTGGAACAATATCCGTAGAAATCACTGGGTGCACTAACAGAGGTGAAATTTATCTTATTGAACAACCTTATATGATTATATGATTGTTGTGCTTTCTTTTCATGATGTCACTATCATGTGACCACCTTCTAAGTTTGGTAATCAAAATCGTTTATGATCTTTCCAACACCAGACACTCCTTTAGCACGTTTTCTTCAAACAATTCAAAAGGAAGCTCAAAAAGGCACCATGTACTTTGCTAGTTCTGTTCATCGTGTCGATGATTGATTGATCTGGCTTTATAGTATCGTGTTTGGGAAGGGTGGAGTGGTGCTTCTGTGGCCAGAAGGATAAGAGACCACAGCGGCAGTGGAGGGGCTAAGCCGCGAGGGCCTGCGATAGCGAAGCAGGCGCCACAGGTAATACAGCTTCTGAGAACTGAAAAAGGTTTCCAACGAATGGTGACGAAGATAATATACACTGAGCTATGTAAACTTTATTTCATGGTGAACGTCTGCGCGCGTGCTGATTTTAGCCTGTTCCCATGGAAAAAAAGATTTCCCAGCGAACTGAACTGTGATCCAATACTGTGCCCACAACCTTGGAAAGACGCGGCTCATAGGTTCAATTTTCTGCTCTGGCTTAATTGTATCTGTCTGAATATTATTTACACTAACGAAATTTAGGCCAATCCTGTTTTATGGAACCGTGTATTAGATTTTGCCTTACAACGATCTGTTCCATAAAATCTAGTTTGCATGGCCTTCGAACCCATGTGACGATTCGAACAACGGGGGATTTTCTGTGGAAATGTCGACTCAGAAAAGGTGCATTATTGCCCATTTGGTACTCAGCATGAGACTCTAAAATCTTAGATGCACTTTGGATTATGGTTTAAACCAATCTCCCTTATCGCGACGTACCAATCTCTTCAGTAGTGACAGTCAGTATGAGTGTGGGAGGAACGACGGCGAGGTGTACTCTACATACATGCCCGTAACCGTTCACCAGAGCGTTCATTATCGTTTAAAACCAACTTCTTTAATGCACGACCTCTCGCTAGACTTTCAGTTGTTCAGGCGGGAGTTCCCATGCATCGTTGCTAATTAATGCAGGCTCATCTCTATTGCCATCGATCGCCTGTTCTCCATAGCTGACAAGCAGAACAAACACGCTCTCTACCCTGCTTGGAACCTCATTTTCTGGGTCAGCTTTCGCCCTTTTTCTCCTTTATCGCTCTCACCATTACCGAAACGCGGCGAGGCTAAATATCATTTCAGCTCAGACATAGCTGGAAGGGTCAGATAAGCTGTGTGTGTTTATCCTGATTGACAACGGAACAAACCCGCCGGGATTTCTAATGAGGCCCGAGCCTGCGCAGTCCATAGTAATTTGGCGTGATTAGCGGGCCAGTTGTAGCCCGGGGATAAGCCGGTGGGCAGGGTTCAAATCGTTTATTTTCGCGGCGAGTCGGGGTGGGGACGACACACGAGGGAGACCGAGAAGCAACGCTGCACCGAACGGCGTAGTCGTCTCCCAAACGCCGCCGCAAAAGCTTCTGCCTGTCTCCATGAGAACAGACACAGCTGTGTGGAGTCTCCATGGAAAACTTTCCGCTTTTCTTTCTTCCAACTCGAGCTAAGACTTTTTCACAATGGAAGAACGCCGGGGAATGTAAAGAAAAGCTGTGCTTAACGTTTTGTACGGACTACGCGTGGGACTAAGGTTTGAAGTATCAGCATTCATTCACAGCGATGGGACATTCCAGCATGTACAGTGGCTCCTACCATTCCGTCCTCTTTGTCTTCGTACTGTGTGACTTCCTCTTTTTCAGCGGTAAGTACTATCCGTTTTCTAGCTATTGTTCGATCGTACGTCAGGCTGCAGTGGCTTTAGTTGACAGCGTCAGTGCGTTCGTGTGATGTATGATTGCGGTTTGCACCTCCCCGTGGTTGCGGCGTACGTCTAAACCTTACGATGAGATCCCAAAGGTACGGGGATGGGAGCTAGTGGTTTGTTTTATATGCCACTGTCGTGGTGCTCGACAAGGAAATAGGATCGAGCAAAATGTTTTGCCCTTTCTGCAGTGTTTGCAAAACAGAGGACAACAAAAGAATAGTGCATAAGCCAAGGAGACTGGCTAGTGGTCGTGATGTGACTTTACTCTTTTATCTTCCATTTTCTTCACAATTTGGTCGAACATTTTCTTTTTTTCCTATCGTCGTCTCTCCCTTATAATATCGTCGCCAAATATAAGAAAACAAATCAAAACGCCTGAAGACACGAGCTATACATCCCTGTGCACATGGGCTGAGGCTGCAGTCGGCGGTATCATGTTACGGAGCCCGTTATTACATCTACAAGTGCATGGCGGCGTGAAATCCCTGTTCGTTGCCTTTAGCCAAAACCAGTCACTCTTCTGGCAGTATTGTGTATGTCAGTCATGTATCTACATCAAAGTAGGTTTACTTAAACGGGTCCTTTTGAATATTTCATCACTGAATGATTGATTATCACAGTGATGTTTTTTCGGATCATGGCCGCAATTGTGTGGCGGTTTCTCCGGGTGTATTCGTGTGTTAATATCCTTCAATGGAGCGTGTGTAAACCCTTTGAATATAAAGTGTAAATTAAAATTACTGTGGCAGAATGGGTTCAGAAGAGCTTTTATTAAACAATGGATTCTACCTTTTATAAAATCAATGTGGACCTGTAGGTCGGCTGAAGTGTAACTGAGTCTAAAGCAACCGTACTATGTACGGCCCGTGCAATAGCACCCTGATATAGGGACATCTTGACAAAATTCAGTCAACCCCGTTTACTTAAATCTTACATTTGTATAAGTATTCCAACCTGTTTTCATAATATCTTAGTTGAATTTTACATGGTGTAGCTTTAAACGTTTAGTTCAGTTCTGCGATAAAATAACGTGTTCCTTATTTGCCCTGTTCCTACTGTGCTATAATCTTTAAGTATTCGTAAATTGTTCTACGTAAGAAATATAATAAGTAGCATTTGCTTCTGTTAGGCCTATTTGCTGGAGCCTAATTCGTAATGTGGAAACAATGAAGAAAACAACATTCAAGTTTTCCATTTCACCAGGAAATAACAGCTGGTAGTTCAGCACCATGGAGTAATCCTACCCACATTACTCATGCTATGAACATATTACCAGCCATTCCCACTTCCATTAAACAACGAAAGGCGAGAAAAACTATGGCTTGGCGCGAGTACAGTGTTACCCTTATCACCCTGCACCTGATCTCACAGCAACGTTACAGAAATCGGATCAGCGACTGCCGGAAGCCATGGTAGGTAATGGACATACAATTGCCGCTGGAATCCACCGCTCGTATATTAAACTTCCAAGTTTTTTTTCGCCCTTTCACTTGGCACGGTAGGTGGTATGTAGATAATAATGTTAGTACTAAAACGCTGATTTTAGCTTACATAGATATTGTTTGCCAAAGTGTCTGAATGTCTAAAGAACGATAACCAAAAATGTTGTCATTCTTGAAGGTCTGTGCACATTCGAATTCATTCCGCTGACCTCGATCTACAAACTTCTAGGTTTGTCACAGCTATTGCTTTGAAATTATTTCTCTTACTGGCATATCTAGAATGGGTCAATTTTTCTAGATAGTTAGTTAAATATTTGACTTGTTTGTTTGTTTGTTTGTTTGTTTGTTAGTATAGGGTTTTCCCTCCAAGGACCATTGGAAAGCACTCCGAGGCGACATGTCATCCCCTGGTGAAATGAATATAGATAGAAAGAAACTAACAGAATTTTAAACGTGGGTGAAGATATATAAAGCTTTTAGATGCAACAAAAATAGGTTGGCTTGGTGAAGGATAGTTTATCCTACATTGCTCCGAAGCTTTCACTTTGTCTTCATGTTCGTCTGCCACACTTCCTCAGCCCTGTTGGTCAGATGACCTGAATATGCGCCAGCGGCAGTAATGGAGACTTCTAGTCGACCTGAACATATGGTGCAGCGGTCAAGCGGAAACCTGCAGATTGTTTATGTATGTAGGGCATGTCTCTCAGATCATCGTTCCCAGATTGGGCAAGATTTTACAGGGAGAACCAGTTGTAGTGCGTGATAAATCTGATGGGTCTTTTGGGCTGAGAAAACTGTAAGAGATAAAACACGCGTTACCTGATGAAAAATGCTGGAGCGTTCCAGGCCCGTGCATCCTGCTCCCTAGCGTAGAGATTGTTATAATGAGCGATTTGTCTTCAAATTCACAGGGGCTCGATTCAACACGGTCCACAAGTGCGCGCTGCATCCATATTCATTCATTGTGAACGTTTATCATCGGCAGAAAAGTTAGGCATTATGATAATATCAGTATTCTGCGCAGGCTTGATTGATCAGCGTTCTAATGTTGTGTTCTTACGAAATATAGGAGATCGTTATGAGCATACATTTTGCTCGGCTGGTCCATTTGGGCGCATATCAATTGTTTTAACAAGGACGTCGCTAGTTTTCAAAATAATGTTTTACTCCTGTAATTGATACAGAGGAATGGCGTTAAAGTTGGTATTGTTTTTCTCCAAATTAGTGATGGTTTCTTTCAGACAGTGTCAATATAGAGGAAGAACCTTGGCGTCCATCAGTATCTGCAGTCTAGCAAATTGTTCAACCGCCCTCCCATTTAGAGCTGGGATTATGCAGAAATCGGGCTGCTGCTGATTTTATTGTACTACACCGAAGCTTTCTACATATACGACTAGATGTTGTTTACAACTATCCATTCAACAGTTACGAATATTTTGTATCCGTAGTAGTTGTAGTCGTCCCTTCATTTTAGTTTTTCCATGATATATTATCCAAATTTTTGAGAGGCAGACCTTTAGTTCGCGTGCATTGTTGTTGAAAACTAGTCTAACGAAGAGGTCTTGCCTTCATCTGACATAGCTCCATCACAAAACGTTTTCTTTCATTACAAGCAGGAAGTGTCCCCAATACGAAACCACCAGCCTTGCCCGATAATTTATAGGGACAACTATTGAGTCCGCACTTATCGATCGGATAATGTACGCTCTTTAAACGTTAATTGGTCAAGGCAAATGCCGATATCTTCGACTGCATTTGTCTCGAACATTCATGAAGTGTTGCCTGAAACAATGGCAAATGAGAGGACGGTCTTGACTCCGAGATGTAACTGCATTTGTACTCGCCAAGTGGTATAATAACCACCCTTTGGGCGTAACACATCAATTTCGCAGACACTGGGAGGCGGATGGCAACATTACACGTATACATCGAACGGTTTCCCAAACCTACGCCTCTCTTTTCTTACCCCCAGCATCATTCAGACTAAATTAACAGAAGAGGCCTCTGGACTTTTCTTGGCACATTCAGTCACTAGACATTTCTTTCATCACAACCTGGCCGCGAAGCGTCACCAAACTGAAACCACCAGCCTAAGCCCGATAATTTATAGGGACAACTATTGAGTCCGCCCTTATCGATCGGGTAATGTAGGGAGTAGACAGCCGTTATAGACCGCGCCTGCCTTCCACGGTACGGCGGCGCGTTTACTAAGTAACCCCTCGCCCTAATTGAAGATCAATTTAGTCCTTCTCTATCCACATGTGTGCCAAGTTCATTTATCAATACTGTCACTTTATAAAGAAATGGAACCTAATATTCATTTAGTTTAAAGATTCATAAGGAAATCTTTGCTAGCTGTTTTCTCTGTCCTTGCTTAGTCGTACCGCTATCTTTATTGGTCACCTGGAGTTCCTTAATACTCATTTAAGACATACAAATCCTTGAAGATTGCGCACGAGATAAGCGGCGCGTCTGCAAATTATGGTAAAAACATACAGCACCAGCCTTTAACTTCGCGTTGATCCCATCTTTCTTGGCTATCTGCACCAGGTAAATCGAAAGATATGCTATCTCCAATACCAACCCCGCTGAGAGTTAGACAGCATGCATTTGTCAGGCTTTAACTAATGTTTATAGCGATAATTTCAAACAAAGGAGAACTTTTGTAAAGTACCTTCGGCATGTTTTACGCATCAATAGCCTTGACCAGCGTTGGTTTGGAGCTTTGGGTTCGTTCGTACACTACAGTTATAGCATCCGTCTGTTGAACAGTCTGTTACAATAATACGTGATATGGAATTTTAGTGAAGTGGATATTCTGCGTTGTACTCATTTGTTGCATCAACCCTGTTGGTAAAGATGTGTTGTTGTTTCTTCAAAAGTCCATTTGAAGCATACGTCCAGCTAACATTATCAAGTATACAGAACAATTATCATAGCAAGCTTAAACAAAGTGCTCGCTGTCAACCGGATTCCCCGGCCCTAACACCCTCCGCCCATGACTGGAAAGGATATAGGATTTTCACATGGTCTGACCAGCTGAAAGATTATACTCAGATATTGACAAAGCGTAGAACATACACAGAACAAGATTGTGTATTAAATTATGACAATTATTCACATGTGGAGGATCCAATATCTTCAACGCTTTTTCTGGCCAGGTATTTATTGCGCTAGAATTGTGGTTTTCACTGAGGTCTAACAACCTTACCCAACCAAAACCTTGCATACGGTTGAACATAAGACGCATTAATCCACTTCCTTTGCTGTAGTCAGCTCATTGACAAATGACCCTTGCTACAACATTGCTTTATAATGTTGAACAACCACTATCTGCTAACGCTGCCCTCTAAGGCTCAACTGTCCTCAATGCTACCATTATATTCAAACCTGTGTGAGGTCCTCCTTGCCTTTATCCGTTCACGGCACGGCTTCTAGATACCGGCAATCGTTCCACTTTGTTGCTTTTTACACGTGTTATGACATTAAGTGTAGAGAAAGCGTGGAGATGTAGATATATGCTATATAGTGTATACCTGCATGTCCACTGCCTAAGTGCTCTCACCTTGAACTGGTCCATTGCTCCTTCATCCATCTTAGTGCTCCGCAGAACACGGTCTAATGCTCCTCTTTCTGTGTCCCACAGCGACAGTCCTGTATCATGTAGTGCATACATTGTTACACATGGCTTTTTAGAATTGGCCTCGAAACTTACGCCTATTCCTCATCTTTTGGTCCTGTTTATCCCAGCGTCTGCATTCTGTTTCTATGCGGGTACTCTAAATTGGCAAAGCTGGCTAGACCTTCAATACAATGTTAGTAATTTTAGAAAGAAACTAAATAATTTGATTTTAACTGAGTGCCAATTACCCCCCTGGGCCACTAATTAAATGGCCATCACCTATCATTGCTCAGTGCATACATTAAGAGGTTAATTTCAGAGGGGGCCACTCGGGGGGTAAGGTTGCCTATATACGTTTACATACCCCTCCCCCGTATTCTACCGAACGCCCTATACTCTGCAGTGACTTTTATTGGTATTTCAAACAAAACAGTGTATGAAGTTTTCTGTTTTTGATTACCATTCGGACTATGATAAATGTATTGAAATCATGTGATAACCTGCATATCTGGTTGAAAGATATTTCACGATAAGACAAACAATGGCGTAAAAGGAAAAGCCTGAATGGGAAAAACATTGAATACCCTATTAATATAGCAATTGACCCAGATTGGTGATAGACACTATTGTAGGCATCGGCATATCATAGTAAATCAGCGGATATCATCTTACGCTTTTGATCAGATTTTTGCTTTTTTCTGTCATATAAAAATCAAAGGCAGTGATACAACAGCAGGGGTTTTTGGAGAGTATCTAAGAAGAAGAAGAAGAAGAAGAGAGGCTGAGAATCAAAAGTCTTGAAGTGATTCAACAGCATATTGCCACGTATCCACTACCACCTGCCAGACGTGGAGATTAATTGTAGTAGGTCGCGGCTTCGTTGTAGGGCGTAAAAGAACAACCTGAATGTTTACCCAGGAGGGGGTTTGCGCAATTATCTTATCATCCGCCCCAAATGCCAACTATCAAAACTCCGCAAAATGGGTCAAGGGTAGCGAATAGTGATGAAGCAGTAAGACGGCCGTAATGGGGCTATTTAACGATTATGGCCCCAAAAATGGAACACGACCTAAATAAGATCAACAGATATTAGAAACTAGCGAATAGTTGTGGTACAAAACAGGAGATGTTTGGCAAAATAAAGACTCAAAATTCCGCTTATGGTAATTGTACGTGTGCAAATGGGAAAATATGCGCAAGGAGCTGGCAATTGTCGTATACTAAAATGCATGGTGAAAAAAGTTGTTACACTCAAAGGAGAAACACACAAAAATCATGCCCTAGAATATTTTTCTATTCATCTAGGACTCCAGTGAAACAAAATCGTGTGGTCGTCGCTGCTATATCACCTACGACACTCTCCTGCTTCTATTCCATCCTCAATGACAACTTCCATGACGATAGTTTGTACAACTTTCCTGTCATTTAGCATTCAGGACCTTTCCTCTCAGGTTGACCCAACGTCATAAAATGCCGAGAACAATCACTAAATTTCTTTTAACCATTTAGTGTCGCCCAGAGAAAATCATAGCGATAGTCTATATCAACAAGAATTGCCACAGTCCATTATTTATGTCTATTCTCTTATCCAACACGTAAACCTGTTTGGACATAGCCTCTTCTCAGAACTAATTTAACCGACATATTCAACAAAGACACAATGAGAAGTTGAATTACTTCCTGGGAACGCGCGTCATTCCGCTAACCTTGTTTGTTTCGCCCTCACTTCTGAAAATTGAGTTAATAATTCACCGATTCGGCGGTAAATGCTAGTCAGCATACTTGATGGTATTTGTCGTAATTTTGGCAATGTAATTCGAACTATGATTGATTTATGGAATCATCAACACGTTTTGGTCACAAAGTGGTAGAAGACCGTTTAAAAGGACTTTGACGATCGCTTTCCCACAGATATAAACATAAACAGAAGCAGCCACAACAACACACAACACAATTTTAAACGGCACGCAAAACGAAACAACATCTCGAAAACGCGTCATTCCGCTCTGTGACTGATGAATTTTCTGTTGACCATTTCATTGGACCTGTGAGTCGTCTGCGTCCATATGTTGGGAATTATCCCGGAGGCTATGGGAGAGTATAATTTGGAACTAATAGATAAACTTTTAAGATGTTCATGGATAGATTTTGCAATCTCGCCACAAAACTGCTTAAGCAAATTAATTACGTCTTCGAATATCACAACAACAACAAACGACGTCGCGGGAAGCAGGACGTTACTCCTAAAATTTTCTTAATACGTTACAAAGTTCTAAAACTTCTGCGTCGACAGGATGGCATTTATTCTTGGAAATATATGGCAGAGTTATTGGTTGTTAAAAGCAAAACAAAGTGGGAAGACGGATGTCGAAAATACAGCAACGGCGAAAACATCTAGGGTAGTTAAATTACTTTCCCGAGACGTGCGTCATTGCGTTAACGTCATTTGTTCAGCCGTCTTCCGGTAACAACTGTCTAATAAGCCACCAACTTTGGTAACAGTGAGTCATTTTGCTTCTGCCTCAATAGGCTGGGCGGTCCTTGTCAAGTAACCTATGGCAGCGAAATTGAACTGACGAAAAAGGTAGGCATGAACATGTGTGGGCCGCAAAGCTGCAGTAAAGGAAAAACAAATGTTTAAGCTAAGATAAAGTTTCACTTTACATGAAGTTGTTACCGATTTCATCATCAATGCTGGCCAGTGTACTTATTGGTACAACAGGTTGGTATCTGTTACAAGGGCGACATAGCACGTTGCTTTGACCATAGATACTCTTTGGACGCAAAGTTCTAACAGAAAAGAAAGAACGAGACAGAATTACTAATAATAACATTTATTTTAAGAAGTTGAATTGCTCTTCTCAAAGCGGGCGCCTTTGTCCTAACATCCTTTGCTTCGCTGCTTTGTCGTGGGTTTGCTCTAATTAGTCGTCAGTTCCACCCTAAATGAGATTCAGTGTACTTCTGCGCCAAGAGCGTGGTACTCATATCAGGAAGTCTGCCAGACTAATTGGACCTCACGACAAAGTGATGTGGATAAGTTTTCTTCATAAAGTTCTAAAAGAACGAAACAAACTGATTATGACAACCAATTTCGAAAACAAAATGGTCCCGTTCAATCTGCACCACTAACCTTTGAAGTAGGTATCAGACTATCCAGGAATTCGTAACGCATCATCCTAAGAACAGGTTTCTAGATAAGTTGCTGGGATAGCACATGTTTACACTGGGGAAATCTAGAAAACGTCGTCTGATTGTCTGGGTCAAGTTTTTAGCATCTGATGACAAAGGCTCTTTGGAGATATGCCGGATCGGTTCGACCAGATTAGCTTGATTTGTTACGACAAAGCAACTTGGAATTGAGCGATATATCCTGAAAAAAACTTCTCTCCAAACATTACAGAAGAAGAAAGTTGACCATATATGCAGTGTTTCATCAGACCTCGTTCCTTGCAAGGTGCACCATTTGTATTGCTTCCCCTTTCAACCCGTATTGTTAGAGAATATACACGGGTGACAGTTATATAATTATGTATTTACAAAGCGGAAACCTGATACCCAGGAAGACGTCAGTGTTTCCATTCTGAGCTTTATCCATAGGTAAAAAGTTACCATAGTTTTTAAGAAACTATTTACCTGATGGTGATGTTGAAAACCTTCTACTTTCAAAACGTGGCACACAGGAAGTCAGTAATAAAGATACATGTCTCAGTCTCGAAGCCCCTAATGAACATCTTCTATAGAAACCATAGCTAAGAGGGTATCATACCCACTCCAGCTTATGGAACACCAACCATAGACTGGAAGCAACAGTTCAAACTGGCTGTAAGAGCTTAATTTTTTTTCGAGAATTTCTGTATGATGTTCATTGAGATCTGTAAAACAGTGTTGCCATTTTACTGTAGTCAATACATACCATTTAACAAAAAACTAGGCAAAGCATGGGTAGATTGTTGACCTAATTTTAAACCAACATAGAACCCGAAAACATAACCTTAAGGAAGCAGCTAAGGACCCCGATAACCTTCTAGAAATCCGCAATGCAGCGTTTTATGTAACAACTGCAGGCAAAACGTCTATAATGTAAAACATGAAGGACATGAAAACCCTCTCAATTACTCTCATGATTGAATGGGAACTAGATTTTACATTAATAAAATCCTGTAGACCGACATTTCGGCGAACTTCCGACGTCAACTGTAATTTCGTTACAAGATACATTGTATCTATGACAGCCTTATGTGCACCCAGACTCAATTACAGACCAATACAAATAGGATCAAAGCCAAGGCCTCAACATCGATTTCCACCTTGACGAAGTCAACCTTCATCAGAAACGGGAGAGTCTCTTTCTTTCAGCAAGCACTCTTCGGTAATAACATCGGCTCGGTTTTCTACCTGACATTCACGTGAAGATTGGTCACGCCATATGGCACTGTAGGCATCGACAGACGGGCACGAGAGTAATTGCTCTCGGCTAGGCTTAGGAGCTGGCATGATATAAGACAACATTAGGCACTGATGGGGGCTTCTTTTCATTTACTAGTACAGCGGGGTTTCGAGTTAGTAATTAGATTAAGAAAGATCAGTATAGATAGTCCCTAAAGACGTTTTAAATGATGATCAGTCAGACATTTGGCAGAGTTCTCTTCATTAGTAGCTGGAGTTGATTATTGTCTCATTACTGTGTCTCCATTGGGTGCACTTTGTTGAGTACTGTGATCGAACTTTTACTGATAAAACTTGAGTTCGTTCATGCTGTTGGCTACATTAAGTATATTATTGTTGCTGTCATTTGTTCGTTATAGAACAGTATGGTGCGTCTGGTCCCAAGGACAATTAGTGCAGCTTAATATTCAAAATATGACACCTAATATAAATACGTAGCTGCAGCATTGAGGACTTACCGGGTCGTAAACGTCAAAAGCAATATGATGAAATATGCCGTTGCTAACGTGGTTACCAATGACATGATAAACGGCAATATTAGATGCTGATGGAGTCTTCATTTCCTTTGTTGTTAGTTTGGAGGTATGTAGACGATAATTAGATTAAAGAATGTGAGCATAGATAGTCCCTAAAGACATCTTAATGAAGATCAAAGATTGCAGTAGTTTTCTCTTCATTAGTGGTTGGAGTTCATTATTGTCTTATTAGTTTGTCGGCAAGAGTGATGGAGTTGCTACAGTTTCTTATGCAGTTAAGTTTGATCAAAGTCTCCTCGTTTATTTTGACTATATCAGAATTATATCTAAAAGTGAACTTCATCGAGTCTTCAGGTAATGTCAACAGCAATAAAGCTGAACCTGACTCCATGTGTGTTAAAGGCTATTGAGTACATTGAAGCATGCAGTGATTAAGGACAAGATTCTATCATCTGTTGACGTTTTTCGATGAGTAATATGGAAAAGCAGTAATGCTTTGGTCATAATTCAAAAGCCCGCGAACGGTAATTATAGCAGATTTGATAAAATGAATTTGAGGAATGAAGAAAAAGTTGTCTGCAATTGTGAACATGATACGCCCAGTAGCGGATGTCTTACAGTTGTAAACTCTTATTAAATGTCGCTATGTACTCGGCATCTTAAAGCTTCAAGATTTCTAAGTTGCTCTAGCAAACGTTGAGTCAATAACCTGCGTGAAATGACTGACTTTCTATAGTTCTGCTACACAATTCTACAAACTGTGAGGCTTTTACCTCATTGTGGATTCCTATAACATACATCGGCTAAATTTAAAGGTCTTCGTTTATATTCATTTCGAGAGAAAATACAAAAGATTCATAGAAGATAAATAGCATTATCTATACGAATTGCCACTAACTTATAGTCAAGTACTGTTTATATCCGTATATTCGACCTAAGATGGATGGATGTCTTACTCAAACCTCGCTCTAAGCTTGTAAAACCCTTGTCCTGTTGAGCCCGGCATATGCTGGGAAGCACATTTATTCTCTGTGTGCTAAAGCTGCAAATTTACCTACTAGGAGAATCTCACGGATGTTAGCTCCATAGATTTGCATTCTCATCAGATTGTAGAACTGAGTGAACAAAATAAAGCACACATGGGTCAATGGTCAACTCTTGATGACGTCATGAATAATTGTGTAATGTTTTGGTCTGGAAAGCTAGCAGGACAAGGGTGTTAAAATATTTGTTACGTTCACGTAACATGGCTTTTACCAAAAGGGCTTTAATCTTTGCTTGGAAGTAGATGTCATAAATGATGTTTCAGTTCATAGACATCGCATGAGAACACGCGTAGGGAACATTCGTTTTCGTTAAAGTCTCAATAAAGTCGCAGCATACATTTACAATTACTCATCAGTATTTTGAACACTACCATGTTCGGAAGAAAGAGATGGAGTTTTAAAACATGGGTTCACCATCTTGCCTCTTCTCTACGAACACAGTCTTGAAATGTGGTTCCACGACCTTAACATTGTTGGAGAGTAGTTGTTTTCCGGAAAAATATATGCATGTATCGTATACATACATGTCTGAGCATTACTCTTTCTGCTGTCTAGGGACGGCAGCCACATATAAGGTGCAGCAAATAATAAATACTTTTCTATGGCATTGTACATAATCAAGGATGCAAATAAGATATATCTGCTTCGTTTGTACCAATGCAGCTTGCCCTTTCTGTTGGAAAATGGTCGAGCAAACGTTATCTGTTTGCCTTAGATGTGAAGCACAGTTATTTTCTTGATATCACGGAAGAATATTTAAATGATATTTAGTTCTGCCACACCGCAGGATAGTTCTAACACTGTTCGTCTTCAAATTGTCCATGTCACGACAGTGGAACGGGTGGGCCACTGTTAAGTCCTAATTAATTTGTTAGTGTTCCACCTGCAGTTAAAACAGATTTTAATGATAAGAAATAGATGGCATACATGATGCTGGAGGTTGCTGGTGTCATTTGAAATGTCAGAGCGGTTTTTATCTGTCACCTCGGGCGCCGTTTCACCGCTACAGCTCTTTAATCTGACGTTACCATTCCCCCGAGACCGTCTCTAACTGACCTGACATTAGCTAAATAGGTACCGGTCATTGTTATATCGCTACAGGCCATAACTGCTGATGACTAGAACGACAAGGGTACAAACTTCTAACAAGATTTGCAGCGGCAATAATGGATTAACGCCAAAGCTGCGCATGTACATAATACGTTTATGGCCGTAAGAGTTGAACATGTCCGGAATGTACGACTAAAACGTATTGCTACCGAAAAGCTGATGGGTTACAGTGGATTACAGATGATCTTTTGATGTCTGCAGTAAACATGGCGTGTTTATCAAGATGACCTTTCGGGATAACTCGTGCCGACAGCCTGAAAAAGTCAGGCAGTCACGCGCTGCACTTTCGGCCGAAAATGACGGATCTACCAAGTCAACAGGACAAAACCTCTCGCGATCATATATCTAATGTTCCACCCGTAATAGCTCTTATTCGATTTTCTTTAGCATCTCGAGTCCAAAGGCCTGGTGTTTGAATACCTCATCCATCAGAATAAACGGAGGCATTTTGGCTTACAGCACATCTAGTGTTCCGGGACGGACGTGCGGGACATGCTGAACGCCTGGCTAGGTGGAGTTGTCTGTAGTGGGAACACCACTCACCACATCCATTAACCTTTCTGCATGCAGCAATTAAG
>LZCU01044257.1:0-14462 GCA_001663935.1 Asymmetron lucayanum | reverse complement strand
GACAGTAGACACTATTTGAAACGACTGAGTGTAAGCTTCCGGTTTGGTTTTTCTAGTTGTAGCACTTAGGACTATGAAACTATGTTTATTATGAATCCCTTGCCAAGGTTAGAGGACATATATATTTACACACCATATATTTAACCCTAAACTGTTACATAGAGCATATTTAGGCAAGCTTAAGTCGGAAATCGACTGCGACTATAACCTCATATGGGTGAATACCATGTGTCACTATGTCTAACATATTCCCCATGTATGCAAACATTAATCCGACCTCTGCTGCTACTATAACCTACCATTGATGGATCTGCTGGGTATGCTGAGAGAAGCCCCCAAGCACATAGGATAGGGCCATTGGGTCTGAGAGGAAACTACTGGAGCTAAGAAAGAGAAGAAATCGCAGTGGAGAAGGATGTAGAAAGACTGATTGCAGCTACAGGGTGTCCTGGTCACTGCAGCTGCAGAACACAATGGATGAGTGACTGAGTGGATATCCTGTGTCGCTCTGTGTTACATAGGGCAGATATAGGCTAACATTAATCGGACCTCTGTTGCTACTATAACCACCGATGGGTGGGTATCATGGTGAGAGAAGCCCTCAAGCACAGAGGATTAGGGCCACAGAGTCTGAGAGGAAACTACGAGAGCTGCGAAAGCTTGCGGAAAAGAGGACGCAGTGGACAAAGATGAAGAAAGACTCATTGTGACTACAGGGTATCCGGACTACTGCAACTGCAGGACATAGTGCATGAATGAGTGAGTAAATGAATGAGTGAGTGAGTGGATGAGTGAGTGAGTGCGTGAGGGAGGGAGTGAGGGAGTGAGAGAGTGAGAGTGAATGAGTGAGCGAGTCAGTGAGTGAGTGGATGGCAGAGTGAGTGAGTGAGTGAGTGAGTGAATACCATGTGTCGCGATGTGTTACATAGGGCAGATATAGGCTAACATTAGTCGGACCTCTGCTGCTACTATAACCTACCATGGGTGGATATGCTGGGTATATTGAGAGAAGCCCTCAAGCACATAAGATTGGGACCATTGAGTCTGAGAGGAAACTACGGAAGCTTAGAAAGCTTGCGGAGGAGAAAACACATTGGAGGAGGATGAAGAAAGACTGCAGCTAGAGGATGACCTGACCACCCCAGCAGCAAAACACAGCGGATGGGTGAGTGAGTGGCTATCCTGTGTCGCGATGTGTTACATAGGACAGATATAGGCTAACATTAATCGGACCTCTGCTGCGACTATAACCTCAGGCGGATGGATATCATGTTTCACCCTGTGACACGCCGTCATGCCCCAGACGTCCAGGAACACCGCCCGGGTGGGTGAGAACACCTCTCGCTGGATCCGATCCAGGTCTTCAGTCATCCAGTCGTCCGCCATCAAGTAGTTCCCGATGTGTGTTGGCGCCCACCAAGAACTGAAGGCCATGTTACCGGACTTTATTAGCACCAAGGTCTTTGGATGCCGCTGATGGATAGAAAAAAATAACTCAGAGTTAGCACTAGATCGGTGATAAGGCACATTTACTACAGTTTATATACTGTCGTCCGCCATTAGGTAGTTAACGATGTGTGTCGGCGCCAACCAAGAACTGAAGGCCATCTTACCGGAGTTTATTATAACAATGGTTTCTGGATGTCGCTAATGGATAGAAAAGAACTCAACATTAGCACTTGTTCGGTGTTAAGGAACATTTACAACAGTTTACATCCAGTCATCGGCCATCGGATAAGACCTTTATAAGAACCAAGGTCTCTGGGTGTCGTTGAAATCAGCAGTTTAACACTTGAAAAGCTTAATTATAATGACAATGACACTTGCAAGAATAAGAACACATGTCAAGTCTGGGAACGACGACTGAAGGACCTTAAAAACCTCGAGACAAATCTTCAAAGGCACAGGAAAAAATTGATTAGAATTTAAGGACGAGTTGTATTTTAGAATATCAACACATACGGCATGCCGACACCATTTTGGCTACTTCGTTCAGATTCCTCTGAGCCATTTGTTAAAATATTAAGCAGGCAAGAAGGCAGAAAACATTTTTACTGTCGAGGGGATATGAAGGAAAGCTTACTGTCTACTAAATCAATCATATGATCAATCAAAAGAAATAAAATGAAAGAGAGAACGATAAGAAAAAAATGAAAAACAAAAAAGTGGGCTACCTGATGGAGCCTTAGGATGGCATCGCGGATGGCTACAATGCGTTTCCGGTAGATGTGAACCGGCTCCATGAGGAAGTGAAACCAGACAGAAATGACGACTACGACATCCGGCCCACCCTGTAGTCGGTCCAGCTCGTCCGCAATGTAAACCATGCGGTGGTATCTATGTTGGTGAAATAAAGGGCTTTGTCATGATTGCAATACCAATGTTCTTAACATCGGTTCTGTCAGGAACTATGAATATTATGCAGTTATAACTACTAAGGTGTTTTCTTAAATGGTTATGAGAGGTCGTCAGCGTCATCAAGTTGTCTCGTGACTTTTGTGATACCTGGTTTGGAGGTAAATCAACTTTGTAGACTAGACCATAGTACCTTACAGTTCTCTTGCATTTTGTGTTGTTTACAGCGAAAAAGTCAAGAAGCGCCAAATGGCATCGAAAATCAAAGTACAAATTGAAGGCAAAGCATAAGGAAATACTGTGACCACTATGAAGCCCAAAGCGCCAAACTTTCCATTCGCATTTTAGTTCATTTTCCTTTACTTCAATTTTTCATGTTAAGCTTTTATTTTTTAAGCATTTTGGTTTAAAAAAAGGCCCAAGTAAAAAAAAAAACATGTCTCTTTGGGCTGTCGTAGACAACTGACTTGAAGGGGTTCCCGTAGATGGGGAAGTTGTGGAACATCATGTGCAGATGTGTGTTGGTGCGGTTGTCGTGGGAGGCGCAGGGACCGATGTGGCAGTTGGCCATGCCCGGCAGTAACATCACGCTGGTCAGTCCCAGGTAGTTAGTCAGGTACTGGAACCACTGACGCACTGTGGAGTCCTGTAGAAAGAATGGCACAATATAGGGAGTGTATCTCTTTTTGTTGTACCCTGTACCTTTTTGGTGGGCCCCCTTGGAAATTCGTCGAGAGACTGAAGTGGCCACCCAACAGTCTTCAAGATGAATCAATAAAAAGTGTGCATTTACGTGACTATCACGTGACTTAGTTACAGCCATCTTGGTGGGTTAGACCGAGATAGCTGTTCAGGTACTGAGGCCACAACCGCACTGTGTTGTCCTGTTAGAAGATAGTGCACCCATCAGACGAAACTTGGTGTATTGTAAAACAGTAGCGCAGAAAAGCTTAAGTTCTAGTCTGAACAGCAACAACAGCAAAACTATAAAGGAATACTAGTGTCAGAAAAACCACACACCGAAACAAATGGAAGGGAGTGAATACATGCGTATCTGATATTTTGCCATAGAAAAAAAGATATCAGCTTACCCCATACAAGTACACGGACTTGTTGGTTATGCACTTGGCGACCGAGTTCCGGTCCGGAAACTGTCGCGCACGGCAGCTGTAGGAGAACCAGTTGTCGTGCAGATAGAATCCGGCAGAGGGCGCTTGGCCAGGCGAGCATCTCGGCAAAGCAGATAAATCTGTTTAAAAAGTGTCAAATTGTATAATTGGCTGTTGACTCAAAGAATAAGAAAATATCAAGACCAAACGAAAGAAGTACATTTCAAATAGCTCTGACATATTCTTGAATTCAAGTCATGTGCCTCATATTACAGCAAATGTGAAAATCATGGGTTACTGTATATGCTCGTCCGCATAACAGCCAAGGAAAATTTGTCGAATTTGCAAGGAGTGCCTATAGATTGGAATGCTCAAAGTTAAAAACAGGCAAAAAACATGGGATTTTTTTATTTGATTTTATTGTACAAAAGGATGATATAATGAGTATAACTTAAGTCTGTTCATGAACCAAAATACAGCAATACCTTCCATGAACTCGAAAACGAACTTAGCTCCGTCGCAGCCTGCTTCAAGACTAAGTGGTGAGCCATCCAGAGGAGCCTGTGTGTCTAGGTAAGGACGGAGACATTTGTCTGTTTTCAAGTCTTGGATGGCGCGATTCTTCGTCCACATTACCCGCAGCCCTGCCGAGGCACAGTCCCTGTTGGTAAAGACATATTCTGAGACAAGTGGTCCCAGACACAACAGAGTACGTTTGCTAGCCAGGTAGCGTGTTTGGTGCGATGTCTCTAGAACCGAAGGTCGAGAATTTTCGAATCACGGCCTTAGTCATTCATCTGACTTACACGGAAAAAGGTTACAACCGGGGGGCTGCTACATCATCAAAAATAGCTCCTGTGACAACGAATGCACAGTATTTTCGTCATTGTCTAATAAGGAGTCTGATAGATTATTGTGTTGCCTTAAACAAACATCACCTTCTGTCTGTTTCTTAAGTTTTAACTATTCAGCTGTAGTAGGTGTCCAGTGGACATCACCCTTACCTGAGGGCGATCAGACCATTGTCAGTAGAATTGTTATTGACGACATCGACACACAGACTGCTACCCAGGTGAACTAGCTTCCCGTCATGCCTCAGCACAAACATCTGCCGGAGACTGTTAGTGCAAGGCCACAGTACCACGCTGCGCCGCAAGGGGGAGCTTCCATCTACATCCGGGTCAGACGCGTAAAGACAGCTTCCGCTTCTGTGTCGAATAACGCCTAAAGATGGTGTAACACGTCGAATAAGTGTAATAATGCAGAAAGCTCAACTGATTTTGTGAAAAAAATGATCGAGGTTATATATTCAAATTGGGATACAAACCGCGAGAGATTATTGTCATGTTTTGGACAGTGATATGTATATTATGTCTAATGTGCATGCTGTTAGAAATGTCATCACTTAATTGATAAAGAGATATCAACTTTGTGAGAAGCTCAGAACCTGCCAAGTCTTGAGACAACCATTATAAATAACATTTTGACCTATATGTATTCTATGACTTTCTCAGAGCCCCTAATGACGGCAAATTGATATGTTCTGGCATCATACCGTAAAAATCTATAGGTACTTACAAGGGACATCCTTCTCCGTAACATGCACTGAGAGCGTTGTGCCCTGCATAACTTCCTGGTCAATGAAGGTTCTGCACATGAGAGAAAAACAATATGTTGCAAACCTAATAGTCCAAGAAACCCTCCTAAATCTTCAAAGACGACAAAATACGGACAGCAACCCATTTTCGGCCTGTGTTGGGCACGTAAAAGGTGCTGCTCAGGTAAATTATCAATAAAGCCCACTTACCCCATAGTGTTAAAATTGTGTCAACTCAACAGATAGAAACAAATCAGGCAATAAAGTTCTGTCATAAAAGGACAATATTAACATAATGCTTCCAAAGGAGCATTAAAATGATATATGATACAAACGGTACGAACTGTGAACAAAAGGAATTGAAATCACTTACTCATTGAAAACCACCTTGTCCATTTCTGTTACTCCTATCTCCTCTAAGGGTCTCAGTCCTCCCCCACTGCACGCATCTATGGCCGAACAGGGCGCCTTGGTGGGCTTCCTGCAGTACCAATCGGTTCCGCTGTTGGCGTGAGAGAAGTTACATTCTTCTTCCTCCGGGTCCCTCGAAGGTGTGGTCCAACAGCGGGTCCACTCTGTGCCGCCATCTATGCCACATGTAAAATGACACAGTAGTTAATGGTATGACTTTTTGTTTGTTGTTTTGCATGCAATGAACCGCCTCAAGGCGTAACACACCTTGTCTGTCCTGAAGAGTACAAGGCGCATATCGGGAATGATCTATTTCATCCATTCCAATCGGTATAGCCTCCTGCTCTATTCAAAAGTGTGATGGGTTCTTTAACGTGTTAGAGGTGTGGCTTTCCTGAAACATGGGAGCTGCATTTAACGTCCTACCCGAGGGGCGTCCCTAACCGAAGCTAGGTACTACATTTCACCTGAGTCTAGTGCGAAAATGGGCGTCAAGTGCCTTTCCCACTCACTCACTCACTCACTCACTCACTCACTCACTCACTCACTCACTCTTCCCCAATACACAATATCGGGACGTGTCAGGGATTCGAAGCCAGATCTGTCAATTTGTGAGTTAACAATGAGCCGGTCATTTAGTCAAACTGCCAACAACAGATGGATTATTCATTCTCCATTAAAGTTTCTGTAAGATGTATCCAGAAAAAAATGCCTACCATGTATAAAGCTGCAAGCGTTCACGCGTTTCCTCTCCACATTCCTGAGCCTGCGCAGGACGTCGATGGCCTCCCTCGGGTGGATGACGTGCACCTGTACGGTGGCCTGGCCGCCCCAGCCCGCCCGAAAACGCACGGTGTATGTGCCGTTGTCGTGGTCAGTTATCTCACCTGAAGGAAAGAAGCCCGACTCGACTACTGACTGAACAATTCCTAACACCAAATTCCACGTTTGCCTGGGGTACAGTCTTGTTGTGTTTTAGACCGCTCCAACGATCGCTGGAGCGGACTAAAGCACAAGACTGGACTCCAGGCTACTTCCTCTGAGGCGGCGATCACTGAGCGACCTGAAAATCGCATTCTAGTTGAAACAAATTTTCATTATCAAGAAAGAATTTAAGCAATTTTCGTCATATCATTTGTGTGCTGCTATCTGTTAAAGCAAAGTTTCCCATCGTCGATCACAATTGATGGTGTACGTGCCGTTGTCGTGAGTGATCTGTAATTTCACCTGCAGGAGAAAGTTCAGCTCTTTAATGTCTGTGGATTGAACAGTTCCCAAGGACAAGACAGATCTCCATAGACTAAGATATTAACGCCATTCAAACGTTGGCCTGGCCAGTCCAGCCCGCCCGAAACAGCACGGTGTACGTACCGCTGTCGTGGTCCGTAATTTTACCTAAAGAAAAGAAACCGGACATGTCAATTTCCAAGTACAGTACAGACCTCCATAGTACCAACTCTGGCTATTCGAAAGTTTGAGGACGTCAAGTAAAAAAAAAGTTCAGCATTTTAATTGATTGGTTTTACAGTAAAAGTAAAAAAATCAATGAAGTTAAAAGCAACATTTTCATAAGAAGTCAGATTACTTTAGTTATTTCATATGAAATAACAATATATTGAAATTTGAAGATGGTTTAACGATATCCGCCACAGTACCTCCACCGAATAAAAAAAAACTGTAACAGTTACAGTATCACAAATATTAACACCTTGTCAGTGAAGTCAATGTCAGTCCATGTATCCACAATGATAGTGAATTACTCGACACTGGTCAGATTACGGAGGTGTAAGAGATGCAAAGTTTGATTTCATTACTTCCAATTCATACCTACCTGGAGAGCTGGCCTCTAGATCGTCGGAGAACAGCCGAGCTTTAAGGTAGTCTCCTCCCTGCGTTTTTGGTCTGTGCAGCTGATCCCTAGTCTGGACCTTTACAACAATGTCGTCTCCTATTTTGTACACTGGTTTCCCATTCGTCAGCTCCATTGTGCTTAGTTTCCCACTGGTTAGACGTGACCGTATAGCGTCTGACACGCTGAGGTAGGGTTCTCCAGTAAGAGAAGGGGTCCGTTTGGGCGGCATGTTTGTGCCTGGTTTCGGTCGAGCCCTCGTTGTTGGTTTATTAGCCTTTTTGATTGACGCAGGTGAAACAGTACTATCTCTTAAAAACGTAAACGACTTTACAGTTTTAGTGATGTTACGTTCTGGGATTGCAGCATTGTGTGGGTCACCTTTTGCTACAGGAGGATCTTCAGCAGCCGTCTCTTCGAGTACACCGACCACAGCAAGTGGCTTAGGAGTATTCTCAGTTTCATCGTTAATGATGACTGTCGCAGACTGTGCTTTCGCATTCATTACTGCTGCTTCCGCGACATCTCCAATACCTGCGTATGGTGAATTCAAAGCTGATGAAGTAGGCACATATGCACCTGCGGGAACAGGATCATCGTGTGAAGCAGTTGTAGAAGATACACCCTGCCTAATTTTCGTTGACTTATGAACGTCCTGTACATGTGCAGACAGAGGGGAAGCTCCAGGTGAAGATATTGCAGGGTGGTTTGGAAGTGCTGCAGATATATCTTCTGTACCCGCTGTACCAGGTTGTCCCCTGACTATTCCAACAAACTCGCGCGTATCTTTTGCAGTGGATCCGTGTATGTATACAATGGACGATTTATGCATATCTATTGCAACATCACGGCTATGTACATTTTGTGTTGACAGTTTTTGCATTTGTCTCGGGGAAGATCTTTCCACTGTTGATGCGACTGCATTTGCAGGATCGCTAGATTTTCGGGTGATGGTCTCAGTAGCATTTTTCGTTGTTGTCGAGCCATGTGCTGTCGCCACATTATTCTTTTGAATTAATTTATCCTCTTCTGTTGCAGTGTTCTGCTTCTGCAGAAAATCCGCAGCTAATACATCAGCAGCTACGCCGTTAGATTCTTTGGCATAGACCGAACTATGTTCTGTTTGTTTTGTTGCAGTTTTTTCTTTAGGAATTCTTACATTAGGTTCAGACGTAATGACCTTGTGCTGTACATGGTCAGCTGGAAAAAATGTCATTGCCTTTTTCATGTCATCCTTTGGGAAGTAAAAGTCAAGCAGACTTCCATGGGGTATGGTTGTTTCGGAAGTGTCCTCTTTCTTCTTGACAGTTGAACCTGATTCGCCATTTAAACGTGGTAAGAACTGCCCATTTACCTCCTTCAGTTGTACAGTGTCTTCTTTTAGATAGTTATCCCGGTTGTTGTTCAGCTCATCTGTCGGCCCTTTGTGCTTCTCCCATCTCACAGCAGAGAGCGAGGTCATCTGTTGCGTCTGCAATGAAAAGAGAATGCATTGAGGAAATGACAAAAAGAAAAGGAAAGGTACCTTGATCCAGTTTTAACTTACAAGAAGCTATTCTTCCACTGTCCAGAACAAGTAAGACAGAGGATATTTACATTATATATGTCCCCTATCTCTTGTGGACAAGTACAATTAACAATGGTCCACGGCTTTACGTCCCGTCCTAAGAACTGCAACCCTTTCCAGTAGCCGGGCCGGGAATCGAACCCCCGACCTTCACGTTCTGAGGCAGGGTCGCTTCCCCTGGACTAAGCATGCTACAGGAACTCTCCGACAAACCTACAACAGTCGAATGATACGTTAGCGATAAGCACTGTCATTCCATCTAAAGCCCCAAAATATAAAGCGCTAATCACAGTTGGATAGACTTGGGAGTTGCCTCTGTTTACTTCTTGACGAAAACTATTTACTGGGGTATCATGGCAAGAATATAAACCGCTGTGCACTGTTTACACACAGGTTGAGATTTATCAATTGGGCCCCGTACATACACCGTCTGTTCAACTACTTCTCAAACGCCCAATACTTTACCATGCTTCTTGGGTACTTCGCGTCACTTTATAACTGTGTACACACGTGTCAATGACCTTTTCAACATAGGTGACGTTTGAACAGTGTGCAGGCACGGCGGCAAACAAGTGGCAAACAAGCGACACTTTTCGAGCTTGTTTGTTTTGCCTCTTGGTGGCACAGAACATTGGGCAAATAAATCGACCAGGGGTCGGGCAAAGTATTCACAGGGGTCGCGCAAACAGTCATATTGGCTCTTTGCTTTAATATACAGCCATGCCGGCTCAGAGTGCGATAACAAGGTTTAAGAATTCATTAGTTATTAAGACTTAAGAGGCTAAGTGTTATAGCCATGGTATCAATGTACATCCTGGTTAAAACACAGTATACCATATATGGCCAACAAATCTACCTCGGGTCTGGCAAGGTGTTCACAGGGGTCAAACACACAGGCGTATTTGCCCTTTGATATACAACCCTACATGTTGCACAGAAGGCCAAAAAAAGATAAAAAAGTTAAGTGGTTTTTCATACTTAGAAGTCACGTATTACCGTTACACGTTCAATGTACATCCTGGTTCAGCACAACATATGATATATGGCAAACAAATCTACCTTGGGTCGGGCAAAGAGGTCAAGCAAACAGGCGTATTGGCCCTTTTCTTTGATATACAGCCATGCTTGCACAGTAGGCGATAACAAGGTTAAGAGTTTATTAGTTATTAAGGCTACAGAGGCTACGTGTTACAGCTACAATATCAATGTACATCCTAGTTAAAACACAACATATCATATATGGCAAACAAATCTACCTCGGGTCGGGCAATATGTTTACAGATGTCAAGCAAACAGGCGTATAGGCCCTTCGATATACAGCCATGTCGGCTCATGGGTCGATAACAAGGTCATGAATTTAGTTTAAGAGTAGTTATCATAGCTAAGGAGTCTAAGTGTTACAGCTTCAATATCAATGCACATCCTGGTTAAATATAACATATAACATATGACAAACAAACCTCCCTGGAGTTAAGCTAATAATATGCGTGTGTAGGCAAAAAAAGGTGGTAACTCCTAACCGTGTACACGTTGCTTGTACAGAAGGCAATAACAAGATAGACAGTTCAGGTCTCCAAACGTATGGGAAGATATGTTCAGCTTGCCCAGTAATTAACCTCCCAGCACATATGGTTTCAAGAATATGTAGGTGGTGTTGAAGGCCACCAGTTTGGCCAGGACATTCTAGAAAGGGCTGGAGTAGCTTTTTGGGTGAGGCGTAAATCCAGTGTGTCGTGTTAGAAGGGGTGCCTCGGACACATTTGAAGGGCAAGTGGGCAACAGCCCCCCCTGTAAAGCTATACCCTGCTACTGAAACAGCAAGGGCATTTGCTGCTACTAGCCACTACAGGGATTCGAATGAACGAACGTACAGTGGAAGCCACAAGTAAAAGTCACGTACCTTGAGATAGTAGAAGACGATGCCGACCAGTGCAAAGAGGAGAAGAAACAATGCAGCCCTCCGCTGCCGTGCTACGCCCCTCTTCATCATGCACTCTACCACCGCAGACAGACCACGCTGTGCGCCTCTACTTACTGGATACTGGATACTGTCAGCTCCATTATGTAACGATACAGGCCAGGGACTGAATCACCTATCCCAGAAAGAAACGACATGTACCTCCTGGGAAAGTAGTAAGGAACTGGGAGAAAATAAACAATACCAAATGTTCTTATTCAACTATCATTTGACGACCACCTGTATCACTTACCGAAATTGTCCGACGCTGCATCATTTGGAGACTATAGGCAGGGATTTTGCCTGGGCGTTTAGAAAACCCGATGTAATTTTGCCACGAGGAAAAATGTAAACACTAGAAACAAACAGTGGCAACCACCTGCCGACACAGTCCCTGTAGCAGAATTCGGCCGACAATGTGTATTATAATCTTTGTTTGCTGACTACTTGGTTTTGTCTGATTGACATTACACTATTTTCATTATAATTTGGCCACAGGAAGTTATTAGACAACGAGAGCTGTTGGAAGCAGTGCATATTCAACAGTAAATGGTGGTATCAAAACACAGAATTGGGATCTGTAACATTATGTTACTAAAACCAACAGTGCTGAACTTTGGAACCTTCTAGAACGTGTCAGGCCCATAGCAACTAACCAGGGGTAACGGCAGTTCCGGCATGTTCCACAAAGGGGCTACGGACTTGTCGGAAACGTGTGAAAGATCAAAGCCGTACAGCTTTGCTTATTGCTAGATCTTTAATACCTGTAGTCGTAAACTTGAGGTCATTGACTGTATTTGTCCAGACAACGTTGGGGAAAAAAACATCACCATGAGCTGGTGTGTTACGTATACGCCGAAAGTCGGGTACACCGGCTTAACAAATACAGATACAGATCATGTTCGCTAGAGACTGGCCATGACAATCCGGTGAACCGCTAGTATTAAAGTTGGTTCGGCGCTACCCTCATACCGTGCAGTCGTGGGATATGGACTTTGTCGTCTACAGATATGTTTCTTGTATTTACAAATGGCAAACCAACATGTCAAAAGGTCTTGCTGTAACTGTCATGAAAATAATAGCTGCTGGCCACGATAGAGTAAATCTACGGTCTATAACGCTTATTGGTTGCAATAGTGCTTATCTTAGAAGATAGTTTAAGGTTGTGTACATATTGACATCATTACGTACACATACATATACATATGACAAATGGAATCCTTTGTTAAATAGTGACTGTGGTAAAATCCTAATACATACATGAGCATAAATGGTACATCATTTACTTATTCCTATTCTAAATAAAGTAAGGTACTGGTGATGCTGAGATTTATCCCTGCTTCGTGGTAGGCTGTATAGGTGTAATTCACGAATAAGACTGTGGCGTTACAGGTGATGTCGGTTACTCCCCAGGTGGCTAAAATGGAGCATGAATATGTAGCAGCAGTTTGACACAAACATAGCAAACAATGTGCCACATGCCAAAACAAAATGCCAGTTCCATAGGGGTATCACCACGCTATGTGCCACAGTGGCCTTGAGTTATTGACGCAGAAACTGGTTTTACTAACTTTGAGACCCTGATAGGTTCCAGTGTTGTACAGAGCTTTGGCTGTGGGTGAACCTCGATATGGCGCTCAATGAAGGTCCCGTGTTCGAGGAAATCACTACCTCGAGGACGTTGAGAATCCACCACAATTATCGATAAGGGTATGGGTCTCTCCCAGTGAATTAAACAAGTCAGTTCGAAGACACAGCTTGTCTTCTGTAGTAGAGACCTTCACGTGTTTATGAGTGTGAGGAAAGTCAGAACAAACAATACCAGCGATGAGACTGGTGGGAAGTGTGTCGATGCTCAGACCCGGATGTAGGACCGATTAACCAGCTGTGGCTTGTACATACTTGACGCATGCTCACCTGATCAATTGAGCCAACAACCTTTCGGTCGATATGGGCAGTACATGGATCAAGTGGCTACTGAATGAGATTTGGTCTTCATGTAGAGTATCCTGTCATTACCTCACAACCTAGAAATAGATATAGGTAGTGCAGAGCGCAGTTATTCTTTTGCATAAATGATGCAGACAATGCACTTAACATGCCCAAATGTTCCTCTACACTTTGCCCAAGCAATGTGTGTTTGCAATGGTCACCGGCAAAAAGTGGAAATAAGATATTAGTAAAGAAAGCAAAATGGTGTCCGTTTCGATCATGCTGGATATTTTTGTCAAAATGAAGTTCCGCAATTTGTCACTTAATCCGTAAATCGTGTGCTCTACCTTCTAAAAGATACAGGTGCATTTAACATTTGCAGGACGTGTTGCCACGCCAGTTTTATCTAGTTATTTACTAGGAAATTTCAGCCTTAAGCCAGTTGGGCAAATGGAAAAAAAAATAGATTAAAAACAAAGGAATGCCGATATAAGGGGCTTCAGGAATAGGTACGGGGCTTACCGAACATGAAGGATATTCATTTCAGATCTTTGTCAAATTATAACATTCGTGATATTTTGCTTCTTCAGCAAAGAACATTGATATGAAACTCAATCTGTACCTGCAAGTAACAAGATTAAGTTATTACTGCTTGATCCGACAACGCGTAAATCAGAATTTGTTGGGGAAGTGAATTAGAGAAACAGCCAGCTACAAATTGCTCAGGTCTTACAATATGACGGTACGTAGCTACCAGTAGCTACATCAGGGAAGTTAAGATCAACGGGACTTAGTTACTGAACAACAAAGTAGTATTCACAAGTCCACATATAGAGTTCTGACAGTGTTGACAAAGCCGCATTATGTCAAGTAGGTAAGTTGGAAAGAAAATTGGATGCAAATCGGTCTGGCTTTGTGCTGTGAGTGAAATACCCAGATATGTTCTGTCAAGTTCAGTGTTCCTACCTTATAATTAGTTACCCAGGTACTCGGAAACTTCAGGCACTGATGGGGGGTTCTGTTTATTAAGAAAGCTGTATCATTCTTCTTGTAAAGGTGTCACAATCATGATAACTTCTTAGAACATTAACTTTCCTCAATGTTTCATCCAACGTCCAAATTATACTCATAGAGAGAATACTGTAACACGATCTCAATAGGACTAAAAAAAACAAGTTGCTAAGAACACAGGGATTTTTCGAGTGTTTTAATGCTGAGGGTATTCCACGCACGCAAGGTGTAGAAACAATTAGTCACAAATCGGTGTGGCCTACACAGCAATCAAAACATGAAGCGGTATCCTGGCAACTCCAATATAGGTAAGGTGCATAGCTTTAACGGCAAAGTCAAGATCAAAGGTAAAACATACCAGATTCTGACACAGTTGAACAGAGCGGATAACAGTACCCAAATGCAGTTTGGTACACTTGAGAGGAAGAATCTACATGAATACATATGTACATGAGCACATGAATATACATATGCCTGCAATACTAGAAATACTGCTGGCCCTGTGTAAGGTGCCACAGTTGCAAGACGGACTTTTCTGGCCACCGTGGTTTGTCTTGGAGTAGCGTGGCTCCCCAAAGTGGAGGTCATTCTGTCAGAATAACATACTTCAGAACACTGTTCAACGGTAAGTCTTTGTCCTGTAATTTCACCTGTCTGTTTGAATATTGTTGATA
>LZCU01044142.1:8100-19022 GCA_001663935.1 Asymmetron lucayanum | reverse complement strand
ACAAAGGGGCCGGCTTAACGGGACGTTTTAGGACCTCATGTGGCATGACTTATGTAGGTAATGACACATTAAACTTACTTGTCATTGCCAACATCAGTCATGACACATGAAGTCCCAAAAACACCCCGTTAGCTACCCGGCCGGGCCCTTTTGTGGTCATGTGACCTAGGCATTGGCATAACTTGGAGCATTCAATACACAGAATGCTGGAAGTAGTATCTGCCATGGCAGACCTGAATCGATATACTGTTTGATACGGCGATGTAGATTTGTTCATTTGTACAGAAGCTAGCACATGTGCGTTTGTTATGCATTATTCGCAAAGACTTTTCGTAACAAGACGTAGTCTGTCAGAGAGATAAAGATGTTATTTAAGACGGAAAGACGTTATTTAAGTTAAGACTTCGAGACTACTGGATTGATTGATTAAACATACTCATTGCTTCCTGTCGTTTGTGTTTTGGACATCGTTCCCCATATTACAGATTGCAAAATCACTTCACAGAGGAGACGCACCACATTTGTTTTACTTTCCACGTCTTATTTGAATTTGCAACTATAATTCACCTGGGCCAATATGTTGTTTTACCGACAGCTTACTCAAATCGTTTTATTCCCTTTAAAATTTGTACAGTTGCAATTGGTAATGTTGTAATGGTCTCTGTTTTTGTAATTTTGTTGTTGTACTTGAACGTTTCTAGGCTTTTCGCCAGTTATGCAGATATCGTTTGATTCAATTAAGTTTTCCGAAGGGGATAAGCAGTGTGGTCGTTTCCACCATATACAAGATGGTGGCAAATTGTGTTTTCATCGCGGGCCATGACCTTAAGTTCTCCGATACACAGCACCGAGTTTACGGTTTGTCCTTCTCCACGACATGTGGCATCAATGGCCGGGTGGATAGTTTGTATTGCGTCCTTGGGAAAGGCACTTTACACGACTTTCCTCACTCCACCGAGGTGTATAAGTGGGTACCCGGCTTCTGTTGGGGAGATAAAGACGTTCGTTAGAAGGAGAGAGTTGGGCTCCTTCCTACACCCTGTCCAAGGCACATTGGCTAAGAACCCACGGCCCCTACTGCCTGGAAAAGGATATAGGCCTAAATTTAACATTACATGTCTTCAACTCATCGACAAAATTTCGCTTACTTTTAAGTAGATGGGATCTATAAGCTAATTACTACGGCTAGAAACGTTTCCCACATGAATAAAACGGAGTCGCTCCCAACAAGGAGCTGGTCTGTTTAGCAGCAATAATTGGATTTCCCGTCGACCGAAATAGAGTCACGATAAATGAACCGAGCAAATTCAAGCCATGGTTCTGTAATGTCATTATCCAGATACCCCATTTTGGAAAGCCATCATGGTTGCTTGGTGTACATTTTCAGACTCATGTAGACACGTTGGTAATTGGTAGTTAGTGTTTCGTGTATAGTTTGTTTGTTAGTTAGTTTGTTTGTTTGTTTGTTTGCATAGCGTTGCTTCTCCGCCGAACGTTGGTTGCTAGATCTGCTATAGCGGTACAAGATCTGTCTATCAAGGTTTTGAAAGCGTCATGCTGTGAAAAGGTCGTATTGTTCTTGCCTACTCAATACCTCAGCAGAGATTGTATTAACAACAGACTATGCTCCATTGAGTGGTGGGACTTTGCTACAAATCACTTTCAACGAATTCGTTCAAATCAAGATTCACAAATGGTGCCTTCGTACAAATTTGTAAAAAAAAACTATACTTGATATTCTATACTTGTGTTACGAAAATAATTTTAGAACTTAACTAAAGAACTACGTACATTGTCGTTACTCTTGTCTTATTAAATAAAATACTCCCCAAAGCAACAGGATATACCGGAAATCGGAAACCTTGGGTTTTCCACAGTGTTGTGTCTTCATGCGTGTAGAGCTAAATTTAGCCGCAAGTAGCAGTGTCAATCTGACTCAACCACGTGTTATATTTAAATAGTGGGAACATATGAATGGTTCAACCAAGGTCATTTGCATTCTTACGTTAGGACGAGGTGAACATTTCTCGCCCAACTCCTGCATGAAAAAAATCAGAAGCAAAAGTGAAAAAAATAAATTAATGTCTCGATACAATGGAGACTATTTATACAATTTGGTCACTTAAAATTCCATATCCAGTTGACAAGATCTTGGGTTCTAATGAAAGTAAGTTAGTAATTCAAGAAAAAATTGTACACGTTTGTTGGGAATTCTAACCCTAAAATAAACCTGACTGAATGAACTTTCGGATCACTCATCGAATGTTATTAGGAAACTATCTACTTTGTGCTCCCATTGAGATCAAACTGTGAGTAGTACTACTCATGTCGTATTGACGTCATCCTGGACACCAAATGTCAGACCGGGAAACGTTGTAGGCGTAACGAGGTCTCTGTATTCTTATTTGTATGAAATTCTACAGTTAGTAGTACAAAATTCCCCTTGAAGGTAGCAAAAACTCATTCTATGATTCTCATCCGATCGGATTGGACAACTCTTCACAAAATAGATTGGTCAAAACTTTCTGGATGAAGATTACCTTGAATTACTTCAGTGAATAGCTTCATCAGGTTGGTAAAGTATTTATTACAACAATGGATTACTTCCATGCATGTGACTTTTTTTCTCCCTAACAGAACGAATGTTTTACAGTGTAACGTTACATTTTATGGTGTTACAGATTGAAAAGAGCCTCGGATAACGTCATTTCATATTGCATTATTCCTAACAACTACACTATGTTTCACACACAGATGCAACTGCATACTACTTCGAAAATAACCACTTTCAAAAACTCCATTGACGGTCCATCACTCGAGAAATAAACTGAATCCATATCTTTGTAAACACAAATGAATATTGCATTGAAAAGAGTGTTGAAGCTTGCTTTAAATCTATGAACAACACAATTTGAAGTTTTGGAAAGTTTAGACACATTGTGGAAACGTATAGAAAGATACAATAGAATTTAGAAACATATACAAAGGTAGAAACATTAAGAAACAAATATAAGAATGTTGTCCTTCATTTATCACTGATGTTAATAAATATAAAATAACAACACACATTGAGGCACGCTCTTTTTCTCATTGGGACGTGCTTTCTAGACCCAAAAATTGCATCCTTCCCAAATACTCCTTCAACAAACTTATAATTATCTGACAGATAAATCTCCCAGACAATTTCAGCTCATTCATCTCGGCCATACTTGTCCGCTGGTTTCGCACGTTACTCACGTTTGGGAAATAAGTAGCTAAGCCGTAACTTAGGCTCATGCACGCGTGGTAACAGTAAACGATACCTGATGCCATGGATTTAACCAAGTGCACAGAGCTGATACACACAGTGTACACACACTGCCTTGTGCAACACCTATCTTTATATTCTAGTGCATAGAAAACCAAAACTAAGCTTATCTTCTGGTAAAACAGGGTATGTGTCATACACTCAAGCTGCCTCGACATGTGGTCACAACTTTCGCACTATGATAAAATGATGTGAAACTTCTCATTATGGCGTCTCAAATTTTAGGTTTAAATTTATCGGTCTCTTCATTAATGCAATAAACCATGAATCAGGAAGGAAAACATTCTCTGACCACTTGGATATGCTCCTCATGTATACGCCTGGAGCTCTCTTACCTCAAAGTACTCTGCTCATGTTTCCATTTTACAATCAGCCTGCCGCTGGGATTTGTTCCAATGAGATATACGATGTAGCATTCCACTAATCCGTGACCTTTTCAAACGGGCATTGGGTGTTATCACTGTTTCTAGAAAGTTTACAGAGAAAAAGTGCATCGTCAGTTGTCTTCAGTTGAAACACTCAGCCGTAAGATGCAAAAACTTTTCCTGCACAATATTCCTGAATGACACAAAATTGAATACCTCATATAGGCTTTAAAACTTCTTGTTGATTGCCAATCTGAATTCTATATCAACGGATATTAATCTATCAGAACTTGTTGCTACGTTTGTTGTTTGTTTTGCATATCCGGTAAACCGCCTCAAGGCGTGACACACAGGGGCTGTACTGAAGAGTACAAGCTGCATGTCCGGACTGATTTTAATAGATCCACAAGCACCGAGATGGTGCCCTACTCTTTTCGGTAACTGTAGTAGGTTCTTTAACGTGCTTGAGGTGTGGCCCTCTTCAAACACTCCATTTAACGCCCTATCCGAGGGACGTCCCTAACCGAAGCTAGGTACTCATTTTCACATGAGTGAAGTGAGGTGTAAAGTCGTCGATGAAGGTTAGACATCCGGGTAGTAAGATACGTAAACAAATTGTTACTCAAACAACTGGATAGAATTTGATAGGTGTAAAGTCCCTTTCCCAATGACCGAACATCGGGGTCTGTCAGGGATTCGAACCCAGATCTGACGATTCTTTGGCAAATCGCCCAACAAGACCACCTTGCCTCCTCGTAGATGCATCAACGCCATATATCTGCCACCTTGCCATTTCACCGTGAAAATATATGCTAATATGCATCGGTTGTATCGCAAGGAGGCAGTTGATGGTCACTGATGCATAATATCTGTTGAACGTTAAGTGCGAACAACAAGATTCCTAATCTAACTTGAGACTAGATGAATACTTTAATCTTTATTGATCCTGAAAGTGATGGAGAAAGACAATAAAATACTTAATACGACATAAATTGTGCGGTAGTATAGCATGAAAGCTCATCTGAGTTCGTAACTCATCTGACGAGTTAAATTAGGAAGAATTAAAGTGTTCTCCAACTCTGTAGTCTGTTTGCCTGATTTCTGTTTCTCCATATAAGGCCCAGGATATTATAGGTGCTAAATCGTAATTGACATAAGCTTGTACACAGTTGCTGCAGGGATCCCCAACCGTACACAACAAAGAGCTTGAACATCCGGAGCACTCATCAAACGCTATAACAAGGTTTCTACCTTAGGGGCTGCCTGAGATCAAAGTGAGGACTTACGCGGTATTGACGTCATCAGGGTCATTAAATGTCAGACCTGTGGAAGCATGTGTGCGGTGACGTGGTCCCATCATGCTTATATGCGCAAACCAATGCAGGATTTCACTGAGAGCTGCAAACAGACAAGGTTTAAATGACTACCGGGTGGGCGGATTGAACAAATCGGTGATGACCTTTCCGGATGTGGACAAGTTCTACTTGCTTCTTAATTCCTCAATCCTTGCGTAACAGAAGTTTAAAAATCACATAGTTGAATTACAGATTACAAACAGTGACTTCTACATTATATTGAAGTTTACACAATTGACGGACGAATCTGTCTATATCTGCAACCGTATCTCAACATAAATCATTTTTGAAACATTACAAACATACTAAACTAGAGGTTTCTGCTGGTCCCTCTTGCTCCAGGTATATAGCCAGTATTCTTTAGCAAGGATTATATCTTTGAGATGCTTCACGCAAAACAGACCACCTGTAAAACTTGAATAATATATTTCAAAAAACAAATTGAAGTCGCTGAAGCGTACGTATGTTGCCCATGCCATCTCTCAGGATTTCGTTACATGCATATGTTAATAATGGGTAGATATACTAAACCGTAGGTCTTCCTCATTTCGTCACTTCTGGCGCCTCTTGAATGCATAGTACAGGATGAGTGAGCATTGCGTTCGCCTCTTTAGCTAACAACAATCCTGGCTGATGGATTTCTAGATCCCTAAAGCGGCATGATGATTGAGGCAATTTGTTATCTTCAAGATGTGTTTATCTCAGTCTTAGATGGTTGCTGATGTTCACACTTCGCTCACGTATGTGGACTTAGCGCGTTAAGACCTGAGGATACGCGTAAGCAACAGAACATGGTGTGAAATGACAGCTGATGGAATGGCTCTAACGAAGTGCACAGCCGTCACAGAGCAGAAGGAATGTTATGCATGATGCCATAGACACTGCTGTGCAGAACAAGCCTTTCTGTTTGAGTGAAAAAAGAGGCAAGGGACAAAAAGGTTAGAAAAGTGGTATAATACAAAATCGCAAGGCTTGTTCCACACGTATATACGAGTGCCATACATATGGCATCATGTTGATCAATTTACCTTACCATGTAGTCTAAAATGGAACTACAAAAAGTTGTTTTATCTTTTCAAAAAGAGACATTATTCAACTTGCCATAGGAATTCAGCAGTTTGCTCTTACTATAGTAAATTTTATATATTTCATATAAAATCACCTTACATATATAGATCCGTAACCTTTTCACTAACGAGCCTTAGACGGAAATAGCGTGTTCTAATGTTCGTATTGATCTCTTTGGAGAGGTTATGCTAGGCAAGGAGTGTCGAGTGAGAAGTTTGGGTTCATTTGCACTTCGCATTGCCATGTAATTCAATCATCGACAAACGTTCGTATCCTGTTATGGAGCAAAATCATATTTAAAGAGCTCATTCCTTGCACGTAAGATCCTAATGCCTTGCTATATTAGTTTGAGGTGCAAATTGATTGAGATCAAATCTTGTCATCAGGTTGAATAAGCAACGACATCAACTACCCACCCTGGCATTTTGCAGTGGAATTATCTGCCCTTAAAGATGATGCATCAGATGTATCATAAACTGACCTCTCTTTAAACAGGGCAATGAGATGGATGATATTTGATACTCAATTTGGCTTAGCATAAGCACACGAAAAGTTCACGTCCTGCGTGTATTACAATATGCACTGCATCTTCTTAAATTCGTACTCCGATGATCTACCTAAGTGGGTATTTGGGGGATAATGTTGGGCCTTTGATAGATATTTCCGTCCATTGCTGCTTATACCATTTATTTAATTCACATTCGTCTTTTCAAGATGTTATATACCTTTTTGCCTTAGGCCAAAAGGCCAGGCTAGGTCCCCCTAAGAATAATGCACCCTTTCTCAGCAATTGGTGTATCGCTGTCTGGAATAAAAATAGACTGATGGTTCTGGACGTCGTTTTGTGTCAAGCCATGGCTTATCGTTGAATGAGGATTGCCATGTCAACTTCTCTTAACTTTGTTTGATGAATACAATAAAACATTTTGGACGGTGCAGGCTTCATCATAGAGGAGCCACCGACAACTATGGAGGATTGTATTCAGGCTAGCTTCATCATACAGAAAGAAGGTATTCCAGACGTCTATCTACCCTGTAATATACCAATCAATAAGTTGTTTCTGCCAAAAGGTGCAAACGACCCTTCCACGAAGACGTGCAGTGATGAATGAAAGGGGAATAGATTGTGTAACTGTTTCAAAATGGGAAGATTTAATGAGGTCTTTCGGGGGCAGTTTCCAAAGTTCAAAAGTTCCAATGAGAGTTATATACTGTTGATGAAGTTCAGTTCCCAACATTCAAAATTTTCCAAGGGATTCTGTATCCACTAAATATTCCAATGACAGATGAGGAATTTAAAAACTAATTCAACATGGCGTAACCGATATCAAAATCCAATGCAGACAAGAAAGTAAATGTAAGCAAGTCGTACGAACGCCGTCTTGGTCATTGATTTCTATACCGCTAAACCTTATAGATGTACTCGAGGAAACAATTATATTCTTGTCTCACTCTCAGGATCCTGATTATTTTTCCTAGACATAGGTGGAGCAATCTATCACTGTCGTTTTAGTAGTGGAAAGTCAATAATTCATTCTATTTTGATGCCTGCACTACAAGTTCTTTCGGTTAATCGATCACTGTTGGAAATATCACTTTCTTTACATCCTATTAAGAAGTCTACCCTGATCGACCTTGCCCTTGAAATTAGGCTTGCACTTACGGATGATTCATTTGGCTGCACTTTCAACATGACCAGTTATAGTTACATCACTAAATCACTTCACTCACAAAGGAGCTCTTAATGCACAAAGTTTGTACTCCCAGTATTTGGTTTGATAGAATCTTTTGAACTCTGGTTAATGTGATCTGAGCAGTTCAAAGGGTAGGATATTACAAAGGCTGGCTGTACGTATGCTAAGTTGCTTTATAGTCTTTTTCAGCAGATTCCGTATAGCAAACTTAGAAACCCATTTTCGAATGAAAACTGAAAACTGAATCTGCTTTTTAACATTCCTGACTAATGATAGTTTCCTGACTCGAGTTATGAAGATCCATTTATGGTAAATTCTAAAAGTTGAGATATTGATCTTGAGCAGTGATAGTTCCACTCAAGTATTACCTAGTTCCGTGACTAATTTCTGTTCCACGCCCCCTTCCTACCCCCAGGGTCCGAAATATTGATCACAATGTCTCATTTTCCCTGTGTATCGCGTGTGTATCGCGTGACATGTGCAGAAAACTTTCATCAGACGTGAGTCGTGTTTTCAGAGACACATGAGTAAAGGGACCAAATACGACATTAAGCTGTGGTATTTCAGAAGTCATCTTTTTTTCAGAGAGCATGGATAGTCTGAGAGCTGCATAGCCGAAGAGCAAGTCAAATGTAACCGATCCTTTTTGAGGAATCCTGTCAGAACGTCGTGTACACAGAGACAAGTACATCTTCTAAAAAGTCTTAAACACACAGAATCCATTCACATTATGAGCTTTCGAGGACACAATCCATTTATTATGACCAGCTTTCCTACCGTTTCTATCATAATCAGCTTAGATCCTACAGTTCTTTGATCAGAAATAATTGGCTTGATTCATCCTCCGGTCCAAGGGTCGCTCTACGCCGAAGAGCGTGTGCCCTTTGTAGCTTACCCAGGACTCCAATAAGCCAGGTTTGATTTAAGTAATCCCCGGAGAATGACTTCCAAGAAACGCACCACAAACACCAGGATGGAAGTTTTAACTCGTGGAAGGGCACGAAGCATTACAGAAAGCCACGACTGTTTCATGGAATAGTGATGCAAAGCAATGGTCTTGTGTGCATATTTCGAAAAAAATGCTATCATAATGATACACTTTATGTAGTTAAAAAACGATGCAACTCGAAGGCAACGAATGAAATGCTATCTAAATCACCTGCCTTATTGTTGATTCAGTTCTTCATTGTATAAAAATACCACCCAGAGCAAACGGTAGCTGACTATATAAAGTGTATTCACTGGCAAATGCTGAATGCTTCCTTCATAAATTTCAGTAATGAATTCAAAATCATCACCTCTCGCCAAAAATAAATAAGCTAATTAATTTACTACAATCATTTAGTCCCCCTATAAGATACAAGTCATACTACCATGGATATATTCAGAGTTTCCGTTGAAAAGTAGGCTTCCTGCTCATTCAAAGTAAGACCAACGGAGAGACTTGGGTTATTTATAACTAGGCATGGTATCCACTTTCTCCATGTCTCCTGATGCAGATGTCTGCGAGATGTAATCTATCTATACGGCACCCCATTTCCTCCGGCCTAACGTCGGTTCTGATCCCATCTTATCTCCCATGACTTTAAGTGTACAAAAGGTTAAAATACGTTCAGACCGTACAGCGTTTCTTGACTTACTGCCAGGGTAAGATATAAATTAAAGATTGCACCGAATGTTAGCTACTTCTGCTTTCTCCCACATTTATTTCTCAACATGGGATTTAGTATTCAGTATTTCCTGTAAAGCTTGTTTTAACTTGATAGAGAACAAAACACTTCACACAGAAATAGAACATTGCCAAAATTGCCAATACGAGAAAGTCGATGTGAAAATCGCTTCCCCAAAATGAGAAGTACGGATAAATTAATTTTAACACTAGAGGTCTTGGAAGGTGCCAGGTTCCAATTTGATCAGGTAGTTGTGACTTAGTTACCCATCGTCTTTTACAAGAAGTATAAAAGTATAATCTGTGACTTCCATTTCCACCAAGGCAAGTTTTATAGCCTACAGTCCATTTAGTTTCGATGGAATGTGTCGACGAGTTTCGAAATTTAACTTTATTTTAGGATTTGTTTCTCTATAAGTTATCCTTGACTTTTTTTCTATAATGAGACGACATTTTACCAGTGTCTATAGTTATGAACCAACATAAAATGGTAAATGTTTGTCACAGTCACAATACTTACTTTTGATAGCTACTCTAAAATAGCCTTAATCGCTTAAACGCCCCTAATCTATTTAGTATCATCTCAAGTCATTACACACAATGTCTGTACTGAATAGTACCCGCGGCATAACCAGCATGATTTATATGATTCATACACTCTGGGATGGACCCCGACAATTAGTATCCACAAGAATGTGTTCTTTAATGTGCTCGATGTGTGGTCGACTCAGACGGGGTACCTCAAGTTAACGTCCTATCCAAGGAATGTGCCACATCTATGTTAGGTAGGTACTCATTTCCAGTGAGTCGAATGAAAAAATAGATGTTAAGTACCTTCCCCAAAGACACAGCATCGAGACCTGTCAAGGAGTTGAACTCAAACCCACGATTTGAAATCTGAGTCAACAACCCTAAAAACAAGGACACCAAGCCACCTTAAACACACTGTGGATGACTTTTATCTTCAGCATATCACCATCCTTACCATTAGTTCCTTTGGGGTAAGACGTCGAAAGCCAGCGTAAATTTTGGTGGGGCATATTTAGCTTGACCCAGGATGCCCTTACGGCGAAAATAGTCACGATAGCCTCAGTCGTGACTACATTCTCCGTAATGGTAGGGTCCTTCACTGTGACCATCCAGTAAATATTCATGTTCGTATATGAGCTAACGTGGTAAAATTTGCGTTACGATCGCCGACAATATCAACCGCATGTAATAAATGTACTCTTAGCCCCGTCGGAATGTCAAAAGGTTGAGTCCAGTACGAAATAGAACCTTGAAAACCGTCGAAACATTCAATAAACAAAAATTCTCCCATTTTCCTCTCATTTGATGCTAGAAAAGGAACAAGACTCTTTTGGGAAATATAAAAATGCTCCATGTTTTGTTCATTCGTGAAAAGCAGCATTTAAAGTAGAAAGTATGGCTCCCTCTGCATATAGGACTGCTGGCGTACCCAAA
>LZCU01043250.1:0-12353 GCA_001663935.1 Asymmetron lucayanum | reverse complement strand
GGAGTACTGCAGTATATTAAGCTGTTGGTCACACCTTTTTGCAAATAAAAAAGGAAATTATTCAATTTTCAACTAGAAACGATAGAACTCATCTTGTTTTGTATATCTGCTTACTCATGAAGTAAAAAACAATGGCCCTGTTATTAAAAGCAAGCAATGACAGGTTGCTTGCTAAGATGTAGAAGATTGCACAGGTGTGCTCTAATGGAGTCATGGTACTTTCCCTGTCAGTCCAAGTCATACAACACTTGTGCAGAAGAATAAAGACATATCGTGCTTTTGTCTGGTAGTTTCCTCAGTTGCTTTAAATGGATGCTGTATTGCTGTGTACTCTGCAATACAACAAGCAATGGCTGGTTAACATTTGTGAAAATGCATGCACACATTGTAGACGCCCAAAAAATATTGTTTAGCATTCTGGACTTTCCTTTTGACACCAAATCTGTATTTGTTATAGGGTAGGGAGAACTTTAAGGTTAAGTTTATGGTGTACATATATATATGAGAAAATCTTGACCCAGTGAGTGAGTGTGTATTCTTGAGTCTACTTAACCTTCTCCCTGCTGCCTAATTCCATAACTTGGTGCAAAATATCTACCATAGATTGCAAAAGGTTAAAATTCAGTACTTCTTGTGTGTCAAAATTGAAAGAGCACTGAATTTTTTTTGGCTTGAATTGTCCTATTATTTCTTTTGATGGAAATTTTCTACAAGTCAGAAAGTACTGATATTGGAACAAGTACCCAATTGCAATGGGCCAGAGCAAAGGACTGATGTTGTATTTTAGTATCAGCTTTAATATGTCACTATTCCCGGTCAAATGCCGCTTGGCTCAGTATACCAGCTGACATTGCTTGTCAACAACAGTAGTTGCTTATTGCTGTAATGATTGTAGCATATGCTACAAGTGCTATGGCTGATGGTGCTATTTCTTTTCGTTTTGATGCAGAATGTTACCTATGCTGATTTATGTTTAAATCTTACAATACAACTGTAGTGCAGCGCTAGCTAGCCAACATAATAATAATTGTATCTGATCTTTAAAGTGCTCATGACTGGAAAATAGTATTTTGCTGTCATCAGTACTTAAACTAAGTTACCTTTGGGTATGCATGGCATTCTAATGTCCCAACTTGATGTTTTAGCAACATTAATGATTCTACCTCCAGATTTTTTTTTACTTAGATACTTCCCCTTGTTGGTTGTAATGTAGTTAGCTTGCTTTTAGTGGCTGTAGATGCTCTGTGCATGCTGCTCATATTTTTATCCATCAATGCACATTTATTTCTATCCTTTTGCAGTGTTATTTTCTGGCCATAGCCATGAGTATGAGTGCACCACAACTAGCTTTTTCAGCTGTTCCATGCACTACAATTTGTGTCTTAGTGAGATTTCTTGTGGATGGAATTCTTAAAAGATGAAGCACAGTTGTATAGTATACTGTGAATCACATACAAAACCATCTAGGACTTTGATTGAAAATTGGACACACACTTCAACCGAGAATTGTTGTTGATGTACATCCCATTTATACCTTACAGTTTTACTGTTCAAAGAAGTGTACTTTTACAATGAGGGGTTGCTAGCCCCTCCAGGCACATCCACAAAGATAGGATCCCCATTTAGCTTCCCTTCCTGAAAACAGTTACTGCTGATAAAGCATTTGTGGTGCCTTCTGTTATGTTACAGCATCATGGTATGGGTGAAGACTTGCTAACATGGGTCCGTGGAGAACCAGCCTTGTCTTGAGCTTCTAATTGATGCACGTTGGTGTTCATTCATCCCACAATAGGAAGGTACATAACACCAAAGAACGACCTACCGGACGGAGCTGTGTATCAGGAGAAGATAGTGGAAGGAGACGTAGTGCACACAGATACCTACTACCCCATGAGGGAGCCAAAGACCACAAAGACGTACCATATTGTTGATTCGAAGGAAGTGAAATTTGAAGGTGCTGGTCCTCAGGATGAGTCAGGCATGCCAACGTCAACAAGAACGGTGAGCCGAGCATGCTAATGTTGCCCTCATTAGCATAGAACTATTCAGCATTGGTACATCACATGGTTAAGGAGTAATCTTTCACTCGAACACAAGAAAACTGTGATTTAGGGAATTTTCCACTGTACTTAAGACCTTCATCAGAATGACCAACCCAATCACTTTGGTCATGTGACTCCAGCAATGGGCCAAAGGTGCCTGGAAGTCTGCTGACCTGGATCATCTGCCAGCTACATGTGCATCATGTTTTGAAAGTACCGTGTCAGTCATAATGTGAAAGCTATAACTGTCTGTAGCATAAGATTCTGCAAATCACAGTTTTTGTGTGTTAAATGGAAAGTTCAAACTTGGACCAAACAGTGACATTTGTGCTGTGCCTTGCTTCTGTTGCCATATAGTGCTGATCTTTTCCAACATGGCTATAAGAATCATCGTTAAGTTTCTACTCAGTGTCTGAAAATTAATAATACGTAAGGAAAGTTCCATTTTGGAGGCATCCTTTGCAGATAGAAATTTTAACACCCTCTGACAAAGTTTTTGAAAAATATGTGGGTAAATCTTGCTCAAGTATAGACAGTGGATGCATTTTCAGTTTGTTGAATGACCTTAAAACTGCAAGTTCCTCATGTTAGAGGTTTTGATATGTAAGTCACAAAGCTAAAGTTGTCACACTCATATGAAATTTAAGGAATATGATTCCTGAAAATCACAATTTGGGTCATAGTTGTTTTTCAGCTCTGAATCTTTCTCCATCCTCTCAGTTTCATTTGACAGAGCAAATCTCTGTATTGTCAAAGGCACAAGCAATCAAACATATTCCTCCTGAAATTTTGAACTTCTTAACCTGACACACATTTCCCATATTTTGGAGGGACAAATTTCAAATGGCTTACGATTTCAATTTTGAGAAAGTTTTGTGGCACTGTTGATGGGGTAACGAAATTCCAACTTTGGTACATCAAGTGGCTACAGAGTGGGTGACATTTTTGTTTGTCCCAAGCAGCAGTATTGTGTCCATGGATGATAGGACTGGTACTGTGAAAAAGTCCTTCGGGTGGACCTTTGACCGCAGCAAAGCTTTCATGCAGTGCACTTGTATATTTCTTCCACGAGAAAATCATTGCTTGCTGGAACTTCTGCATCTTCTGCCTTCATCTCCATCTCAACACAATACTCTCCTAGTTTCAGTGGAACAAATGTATCTAATAACAGGGTGTTCTTGAGTCAAAAGGCTTTTTGTTTCCAACCCCTCATAATCTCCAAGCAGATGTCTGACTCCAGCTTGTTTTCAATGCTTGGTTTAGACATTTTGTATGGCTTCCTCGTGGTATGCTTTTGTCTCTGGCCCTGGCAGAGGCATTCACAGAAAAACATGCTCAGCAAGACTGCAAAATGCCTTGAAAAGGCATTGATCCACAACAAGCCAGAGACTAACATCTGCTTGGAGGTCCCTCATGCACTTGCGATACTTCCCAGAAGCTTCAAAGGGGAGTTCATGGCTTGTACATGTATCTGCATTTAACACGTACATGTTTCAAGAAATGTTCAGCCTATACAGTATAGTTCTAACACAGAAAGTCTTCAGAGCAAAATGGCAGTGTAGTATTCCCTAATGTGCAACATAGAAGTACAAATGAGACTTTCCGTCAGAGTCCTCCCTGGACAAGACCCACAGTGTAGGTGACTTCATATATACCTTCTGGAGAGGTTAGGCCTTCCATGGCTGTAAAACCACCTCTATATACAGCAGTGTCTTGTCATGTGATGCTTTAGGGTAGCGTAACGTTCTGGTGTTTTCCTTCTAGCAACGAACCACCCAGAGACTTACTGGCAAATCAGGGGTATCTGCGGCAAGTCGAGCAGTGAGTGGTCTTCGCACTGCATGGGCACATTCCACCCTCCCCCCTCCCCACTTCCTCACTACTTGCAGTGGCTGATCACACAGGAAATATGACAACTGTGGCAGTCTAGGCTTGGTCAAACAGTGGAACTTCTGACAAAGTCTTGAAAAACTGCATGTTGCACATCATTTACCAGATTATATAGGAGTAAAAATGGTGTGAAATGCTTCGGAATGGTAAAAATCAAAACATGAATCATTGAAATGATTGAGAAGAATGGAAATTAAATTACTCTGTTTTACCTATCGCATTCTTCACAATTATACTAATCAAAACATGAACAATCACCTCTTGAAATAGCATTGACTATCCAGTTTGCCTATTTTTTTGAATATGGAGAAAAACACCGTGATTCACAGTTGTGGAAAATGAAGAACCACTGTTGGAGCAAGGTTAGTCGCCAGTCCATTTTAAACCCTTGCAGCTGCACTCCTCACCCAAATGCTAATCAAAAATGCTAATTGTGAAATAATCATCATCTAATTAGATGAGAGTAACCCCCATTAAAGAAAAGGCATGTGAGTGATTTCACAGCCATTTTAATGGTTCACCATCATCCAATAATCAGCTAGTTTGACTAAAATGTACCAGTAACAAACATGAGGATAAAGAGGATTGAGCAAATAACAATTCATACATTATTGAATTGCTGAGCTTGTCTTGGAAGTGAAAGTGAAATCTTGACTATCTAAAGCTGCTTTTAAAATTTTAAATGAATACAAGAACTCACTAAACAGCTTCTTAATGCATTGAAATTAAGAGCATTTGTTTGAATTGTTTATTGTAAGATATTTACCTTTTTGAAAATTAGTGACAAATCATTGTGGATGATTGTAACCTTGCTTTGCAATCTTGTTAAATTTGATTGTCAATGAAGGTTGCACAAGAACCATTGAACATTTAATTTTGAAAACTGCAGAAAGATTTATCTTTGGGAAACTGGCTGACAAGTTACAACAACCCATGAGAAAAACAGATCTGACAAATATGTATCACAGGGGAAGAAACTGCCAGCAAAGATTTGGAGTCCAGCTGCTATACAGTACTCTGGGAATGAGATGCTTGTGTTACCATGGTGATGTCTCTGTTACAGAGTGTGGAGAACCAAAAGGACTGGTACAAAAAGATGTTCAAGTCGATGCACGACACAGGGAAAAAAGGAGGTGAGTTGGACATTAGATTTGTCACCAACAGACATAGAATACAGTATTAGGTATTTTGACGATTTTATGTACTCTTTTCTATGTGTATAGTTTAGTGGACTTTTTGAAAAACATTTTTTTCCTATCTCTTGAAGTTTTTAACTTACTAATGAAGCAAATGTCATGACGAATAGTGATGTCATTGCGCCTTGTTTGTCAACTTAATTTGAATGCATCATGATTATGTGGTGACTTTGTAGAAATATTCATTTCTGTAAATACATGAAAATCTTGGACCACATTGTATTCTCTTGGATAAAGAGTGTGATATGATTACAACTATTTGCATGAATTTTATTTCCAGGTGTAGTTGTTGCTGACTTTCAGTTGCATTTTGTGATGACCATGGTTGCGTCTTTAGATCCCCCATAAGAAATTAGATGCAGACAAGTTTGTTGCAGCAACACCCTTGCTGTGTTTTAGCGTACACGGTCTTGTCAGGTCCCTTATAACAGCACACTCAGCACAAGTTGTATTAACACTGACCAATCAGGCTATCCAGGACACTTGTGAACACTTTCCCAGTCAAACTCTCAGCCTATCAGAGCTCAAGTGAAATGTATGGTGAGGGCTGATTGACTGGTCCTACCAAATAAGGCAAGGTCATGAATATTTACAACTTTGAGATTCAAAAAGTGTCTCTGGCAGGCTGATTTGTCAGGTGTTGGAAAACTGACAAGACTTAGTGAATGCACAAAAGCCTCTGGTTGTGCTGTAGCTGAGGGTAGTGTCCATTGATTTGCCTTTGAATCTTAAGGGACCATGCCTGTTAACCTTCCAAACCAACTCAGAGCTGAAAACTTCACTGTTTTTACACTGCATCCAAATTTTCCTCTCTCTGAATATAATGGAAAAGCTCTGGAGACAAAGACTGTGCCCTATCTTTGCAGCTGACTTCAAAATGCATTTTACTGTTCTCCCTTACTTAGACCATCATGTATGGGACATCAGGTTAAGATTACAGTAGACTGTTGCTACTCCTGCCACTTCTTTGTAGAGTTTAAACGCCATTACACTCCCTTGCAAAAGTGGTGTGTAATGTGGTATTAGTCCCTGAAACATCCATGCAGCGGTAATGCTAGATTGGTGCAAACTGCCATGGTGATTTCACAATAGCCATGACTGTCCAGGTGCTCCTGCCTCGACAGAGGTGTGTAATGCAGCATTAATGCAATGTTCCGGAGGCAATTAAGTTAATTCCACATTTCCCAAAACGTGGCAGTATTGTAGAAGCTGTGCTGCATTAATGCCATGTTACACATCACATCTGTGAGGGATCTGTACGGTTGGCAAGCATGTTGTCCCTGTACATGCCCTGAACAGTTTGGACTCCTTGTGGTCCTTCACCTGAGTTGTAGTGGCATGACAGTTTCAGTTTCTGCCAGCTGACATTGCCACTAACTTCTACCCTTTCTTTTCCAGTTGTCTTTGGAGACCCCGTCAATAACGCAGGTTACACTGATTGTATTTTCACGCCATCTCTAATTTCTGCTATTTTCCCTCATGAATCAAACTATTCAGGTTTCTCTTAGCTTACTAGAGACAGGCCTTTATCCCTCGAGCAACTTCACTTTTTACTCTGATTTAGTTGATATTAGTACTTCTTATCTTCTATGGACCTTTTTCTTTCAAACTGGAAAACATTAGCAAAAAAAAAGCACTGAAAAGGGCTTCATTTTATTCTATCTTAAACTTCATCAAACCCTTGAAATTTGTTTTGTTGCTAAGTAAGGTGTGGTTTGTGTGAAACTTTTACCTTAAGTTTATTCAAGTCATGTTAAACATTCCTTAGGTCTCCATTTCCTTGTAGTTGCTGTGTATTATTACTGTCAAACATCTAAAACCTCTCTTCTACAGACAAGGTATACAAGGTATTAAAGCAGCCATGAAGAGTCGCATACTCGTGTAAAAATGAAACATCACAAAATTATGATTTTACATTTTTCACAATTATGTTTAGTCCATTATGTTATGCTCACATTGGCATTTCTAATATGATACCAACTTTTGGACTTGAAGTTTGGAAATTGAAATATTCAAATAAGCCACGATGTAAAGGGTCAGGAAATGCCATATGTAAAGGTCTTTAATATACTTCTATAAATTTTGATACATTTGTTTATAAAGCCGGAAATGTTACCTGATATTCTGCATTATAGTACACTGACTAGTTTTGGTCTGGTCTTTTTTCTTGCAGCCAATGAAAGTAGAGTAGATGAGGAGAAAGCACAAAATGCATCGGGAAAAGGTTAAATTACTGGCAGATATGCTTTTTTGCGGTGATGTTGGGAATAAGGTTGCTATCTGTTTCTGTGTGTGGTGCTGCTTGATATGCTAAGGTGGTTGGGATAACCTATTGAACTTTTTGTGTGTATTTGACACTATATTCAACTATCTACAACATTTACAAAGCAGAAAGGTAGTTCGTGCTATAGCAGTAGCCTGACTTTGAGATGTCTTTAACTTACACCAGTGTAGGCTACACCAAATTCCTTTCTCAGTCCAACTACTGGTATCACAGTGTAAGAATAATGTACTGACTGAAACTGAGTTTGATACATTCCCAGTGTTTTTGAGATGCTGGTGTGATACATGTGACGGACATATACTTGCAATCATTCTACAGCAATGACACTGTGGAAATAGTGGTTTCAGTACCCAACACATCCATCTTCCTTATTCCTACTTTTTAATAGCCTTTCATTTCAAGGGTTCAAACAAGCTAAAAACCACAATTAACCCACATAATATCAAATTTCAACAGAAATCAAAAACATGAAGTTAATATATTTGCAGGTCAGAGGTATAGAACTAATGGTAGTTATCCCTTTGAATGTAGATAGCTAAGATAAACTCTGTCAAACAAAATGATATGTGAATATTCAAGATAGATCCATTAGTATTTCTTTCCTGCCACCATTTTCATTTGCACCTTTTACTCTAATTTCTTTTACCAGTTCTTATCTGTTGCTCCCTTTCTCATGTCTTCCTCTTTTCGCTATCATAGAACTACTCAGTCATCCCACTTTCAACAAACTCAACCCTGATAGGCAAGGTAACTTAAGACGTGTCACTGTGTCTTGTAGATAGTCTTGTAGATAGTACTTCTCTTAGTAGTGTGTACTAGGTGTTTATCTAGGTACTGAAAGTCTTGGTCCTAAAATGGTCATTATCCTTGTGTTTTGTGCTGTTACATGTATCAGTGCAGTTATAATACTGGAACATTTACAATGCTCATGTCCATGTATTATTTTGTTGTTACATGTAATTTGGTATGCTCTCAGTTGGATAGCACTTGTATGATTGTGCAAAAGCCTAGATTAATTCCTTTTTTCCCTTTCAGCTCTGACTCTTGCATCTAGGCCATTGTTCCATCATTTTCAGTCATGAAATCAGTCATCCATTCAAATCTTTACCTTAAGGTTTACTACATCAGCATATACTAGTAGTGTTTTCTATCCAGAACAAATCTTTTTTTGTGTTGATATCTTAACTCCTGCCCTATTTTCTTTCAGCATCTCAAAGCCTTCTGACATCTTTCAGCTCCATTCAAGTTGACTTGTACCCCTGCAACTTTTGACTTCAATGTTTTTCTGTGATTCTTGCCTGGTTACGGGCAAACACAGCGTTGCAACTTCCTGAATTTGTCCCCTTGTACAAAAACACACTGTTTACCCATAACCATGCAAGAGTCCAGGAATGACAATAATTACCACCATACGAGCACATTTGCCATTATACTTAGTTAAAAACTTTCTCTCTGCATCTTTATTGTGGGCCTCACTTGATGCTCAGCATGTATGCATGGCTAGAAGAAAAACCTACATTTCGTAGTTCCATGTAGTTCTACAGACTTTGTACAGCTGGTGGCAATTCAGATGTTCTTCTTTGTGTCCTTCCCACCATTAACTTGGTACTTCTTTGTTTTGACATCCGACAGACAAAGAACTATCAAAGAGTAACTCCACTTGAAAAGAAAAATGCCTGAATCTAATTCTCTTCGGTGGTAAGATTGAGATAATAAGATATTGTAGTTTGGCTTCTGTTACTAAAGAAGTAAGTTCAAAGTACCACCACATCTTTTGGTTGCCACATTCAATCATGGAAGGCACGGCTGGAAAGATATACATGAAGCTGAAATTTCTTTCTTTTATCAATTGAAGATTGAAACTTCTTAAGTTTTTTAAAGTTGACAATTATTGCTGATTAGAAGTCAACATCCATGAGTAGTCACCAGCAGGTAGAGATGACCTATTAGATAACCCATCCCAAAGCTCAGAAGTGTTTCTGGAGGTTGCCCTACCCTCATTTCTGGCTCAATCTCCATATACACATCTGAGTCTTGTAGTTCCACACTAACTGGATGCCTGGTCCTAAGTAGCCAGCATGTTCTATGTGGGTTACTCACATGATGTCACCTTTTGCAGACCTGGAAAACTCCTACAAGCCCACTTACTCTTTCCCTGAGGATGATAAAGATGTTACCAGATACAGAGGTACTGAGTGTGCCTTCTGTAGTACAAGCCATACCAACTGGATCCTATGTTTTACATTCTTAATAGCAATTACAGATGCAACAACTGTTTTGATAGATATACCTAAATATTTTCTACATCTCCAGAATTCAGTGCAAAGCATACCCGCAGGCTCCACTCCTGAGGTGTTGCCAAAAAGTAGAAAGTTGGAAAGATGATTGAACTTTGTACCCTCTGACAAAGTTTCAGGTTGTCTCATATTTAATAGCCATAATGACACATAAAAACAGAGGACAAAGCTGGAATGATGCTATTTTCAAATGACGTGACTTTAACTGCACATACAGTAAGTTAAGCACATGCTGTAGACTTCTCCTAAAGTGTGAAAAGTAAGCTTCCAATTTTAGTATCACCAGACTGCATACATAACAGTTTTCACTTGGGTTCAGACTGTTAGATTCCAATGATTGGAAATGCACGGAAAGTTCATTTTATCATGCACAAACTTCAGTACGTGGAATATTATCAAACGTTTCAGTTGGTATGGCTTAAGGGGGCTTGGACAGGGTATATGGTTGAATAATTCTGGAATTCACAAACAAAACCTCCCGTTCTTGTTCCTTTATTAGGTCTGGAACCATTAATCATGTACGAAGGTAAAATCTGTGTAACAAAATGTCCTGTTAGACCCTGATCATGTCTGTCTGAAGTTTTCTTTTTTTTTTTAATTATGTCTAATTTTTTGAAACTACTAAAACCCAACCCTGTCAGGCCCCCAAGTCTGTTTTTTTTCATAGTGTTAGTTTGATATCTCAAATGAGCAATTGTAGAGATTAGTCTACTTGTGTGGTCTGCATGTAGAAATAGATCTCTCCTTCCTATTGCATGCCGTTGCATATTCAACTAGTGTATCCTAGCCTGCTTGTAGAGTGTAGAAGTCCTGAGAGTAGAGTAGTCCGATGGTTGCTCTTCTATATAAGCTACTGAAACCTACACACAGGTATATTACACACACTTGTACATATTCTCTTGCAAGCCATCAAGACATTGTATAAGGATCATGTTCTTTGGAGCTACCAGAGAAATTCAAAACTGTGATGATTTTCCTTCCAAATGATCTCTGTTTGAAGTTTGAAGTGAACGTGATGAATTTGGGGGAAATTGTTTAAACAACTTAAGCAGCCAATTGTACCTTTTGTTCACTATTTTTACGGGTATTATGCAATATCATACAAGTCTTGATAATTCTCATTGTGATTTGTATTCAAGTAGGATTCAATTGATAGGATAACTGACAGGGAGGTACTTGTTACATTACAAAGTACAATCATCTTCGACAGTTACTGATAAAAAAAAGAATGGCCTGAATAATTTTGAAGTCCTCTGGGATATCCTGAAAGATTCTCCAATCAGACGAAATGAATGTAATCAGATTCCTGACAAACATGTTGATGCAGATTATGTGCAAAGAACATTTTCCATACCATTGTATGTTTATTGTATCATGATCATACTGTTCTGTGTTACGATTCATGCTTATTTTTTCCGGGACCATTTCCTTCTCTATACTTTGCTTTCAGCTGCCGTAGCTGTAATAATGATGGTTTCCTTTGTTCTGTCCCTAGTGTTCTACCAGTCTTTGACCTTTACAGCTTGTACTGTACACTTGTAGGGCTATAGAGCTGTTACATTGTTCTTCCTGTCACCAATATCTTGTTCTGTTTGTCTGTTTGTGTCCTCTCCTGCACATCTTGCTGCCTTCCCTGCACTTCTCATCTCATCCACACATACTGTAGAAGGAGAGGTCCAAGAGGAAGGTAAACAAGATTTTTTTTTAGATGTACCAAACTTTCTTGCTCACCTTTGCAAAAATGTGTTTTTTCTAATGAACACTGAGAAGGAAAATGATTTTGATAAGATATCAGCACTGGATCCCCTTCTGGATACAACATTAAAAAGTCAGGGACTGCGATTGTTTCCAGTGCAATGTGTGTTTGTACTTGTGTTGTGGTCTTGCAGTTCCTTTTTGTGATACTGTCTAAAACAGCCACACACTCATGTTTTGAACACTTACATGCCTTTCTATCAGCAAGTTTTGTCTAACTGTTCAAAATCACTGTTTGATAAGTCCATGTGTATGTTGTGACTTAAATATATATAATTTTTCCTAGTAATATACAATCTATCTACGAGATTTCTTGAATGTTGCACTGCTGTATTTTTCTGCTATCCTAACACCACCTCTTCTTGATTGTGGGTTAGAGCACATATTTTTTATTAACAGTTGTTCAGATTTGTTCACACGGAAATGTAATGATATACATCATCTGTGTTAAGGTTAAGACTTCCTTTGAAACATTGTTGTTTTCCTCTCTTTCCAGATGAATCCTTCAGAATGAGGTACAGTGGCGAATTCTCCCCCACTGAGTTTGAGACAGCTGCGAAACAGTCCAAACCAACCCGGGCCAGCATTTCATACGAGCCGCGATATGCTAGACTCGGCAGTAGTTCCAACTCAAGGTGGATGCATGGACACCTCATAGTCGCACGCAGCTGTCCTGGGACCTCTTCCACCACAACAGAACTATTGTTGCTCCCTCCTACTATCCCCCTATACAATCTTCTCTCTCTGATAATCATCATAGACTTTTACACAAAAATGATTGTATACTACATTAGTTGTTTGAAGGAAGTAGTTCTTTTAAGTGTCCTAGATGTCTTTCTTTCTTATCCCTCATCAAGTTCCATGTCTCTGTTCTCTTCCTTCTGTGTAT
>LZCU01042483.1:548-10812 GCA_001663935.1 Asymmetron lucayanum | reverse complement strand
TATTTTCAGCATCATGAAGACATTCCGATATTCACAGCGTCTCCCTACATCTAGCGCACACACATGCAAACAGAAAGTGAAATACACATCCCAATCTTCATATTGTATAACATCAATGGTCTAACTAACATCACCAACACACGTTAAGCATTGGATATAGCCATATACATGTCCAGTCCCAACTTCTGCATGACAATCTTCTTAACATTCTCACAGCTAAAATAATATAGTGTATGTGGAATCTTTTACTATCTGGGACTGGCGGATGATAAAGAAAATAGAAATGGGTTGATACCATCATTGACTCCTACAGTAATGTAGATTACTTAGATATGAACCAAATGTGTGACTCTCACTCTGTCTTTACCAAGCTGACAAACATAGTGGAATTGGGGTTTCGTTCAAGTGTTTACTACTTACTTCTTTATATAGCAACATTAGAAACACACTTGCAGCTGTAAAATGTAATTACAAATAGCTCTTGTATATGTACATGTATATAGTACTTCTATCCCATTGTGCCAGAAATAGGATAGTCCGGTATGAGCTACTAGGTACTAGTTGAATCAGTTAACAAAATTACTTCACGGTTACTTATACAATGTCATGTGTACTGGGCTCTTTGTTACACGACAATTGACTGGGATACGACATCTATAGCACAGCAGATCCTACTTGCATTTCAGAAACATTGTAGGTAAACTCTGACAATTGTTTTTAGATTGTAAACAAGAAAAATCAATAGAATACGTTTCCAGTGTCCTCTGGGGTCCTTGACACATTATAGTTGGAATGTATGTGTACTGAATCCACTTTGTCGCTCGTGTGTTATTTCAGATCATATTTTTTCACCATCTTTTACAAAGTTTTCTTCTTATAGAATGCCAAACGAATCAATAAATGCCATACCAAAATGACTATTGCCAGGAATTGCTGCTAATGCAGCAGCTTGGGGAATGCATACTAGCGAACCCAACTAGTACCACCCGATAGCCTGGAACACATTAGTGACTCCCAGCCAGCTCAAACCAGCCGAGGCGTTATCGCGGCCCCACATCCACCATCCCTGTTCTTCCACTCTATGGGTTGGGCGATCGTTTGCGTCCAGCTCTACTACGAACTTGTTGGTTCTCTCGCCCGAGTAGAAAGTAACCTTCATCAGCTTTCCGAACACAGTGATCTGCGCGTGCTGCATGACCCACTGGGATTCGCTTGCAAGAAGGGTCATGGCCTCCTGGAGAAGCTTGCGGTCCAGGTCAGTCAGCTGGGATCGGTTGCTCTGAAGAAAGTTTGCGATATGGGAGTGCCTGATGCATGAGCAACAGTGTACCTCCTTCTCCTAAGCATACAAAAAGGAGCACGTCACTCCATGCATGATAAAAAAATACATATACTAGATGATCACTGGATGCCTGACTCAGTACTATGAAAATGCTTGAGTCTCTGGCAAAATTATGCATAAGAATTCTTTGACACGTACCGATTAAGCTCCTATAGCTCGCACAAAGTCATGTTTAGTTACAATAACACAGCGAAACCAAAGTTAACATGGTGCATATTTGAAACAAAACACCATGCAGTAAATTTCTGTTTACTGTAGCAAACCTTGGAAACGCTATCCAAGCAATTAAAACTGGACAGGTATAGTGAAGTGTCGGCAATAGAAAAAAAATATGGTTGTTGGCAATATCTGATTTTCCAGCATACTGTTAAAGGATGATATTGGTGCAGCAGGAAAATAACTTTCTGAGCTATACATGTACACAGTTGGCTAAAGGCCCTTCTTCATCATTAGCTCACCACATGTGTAGTAGTTTGACACAAGATTGCAGAGTTTTGGGTGTATGCAGTTGTTCAGAAATATTTCAGCACTACAAGACGAAAGTGTCTTTATCCCCTGTCTAATGGTTTACCAAGAGAAATGTCAAGTACATGTACATAGGTCTCACCAGAATTGTCTCTCTCTTTGGGCTGTCCGGAATCTTCTCTCTCTTTGGGCTCTCCGGAATCTTCTTTTCCTCTGTGCTGTCCAGAATCCTCCTTCTCTTTAATGGGTTTCCGCAGCGGATGCAGAAGTTGTCACCTTTGGACGCCCGCCAACCGCACTTGCCACAGAACACCAGTTGAGCTGAAGAATCTGTGAGAGGTACATGGAATTAATGAAAAATTCTCAGGCATACCATGACCTGAACAGAAGACATAGAGCAACTGGAACTTCAAATACAGAAGATAGAGATACAGGAAATGCAACTGTAGGACATGGACTGGAGTTCCACGACCTCCGCCAACAATAATAGATTTTCTTGTTGGCATAATTTGCATCTTAAATCACTTGTCTCTCACAGTATTACATGCATCATGACTGTAAAGTTCATAATCGTTGAGCATAGGGTTTCTCATTAATGTGCAGATGTTAACAAATCTGAATGCATCAATGTTGTGAAATGCCTATCATTTTATATTTAAAAAATACAGAACTTTCTAGCCAATTATGCAGATCAGGAATTACTTAGCATAACTATGCCCAGAAATGTTCATCCGGGTAATACACACCACATTTATGGAATTTTCACCATGTTACTTGACCTGTTACAGCGACTTTCCATTTATTATGCAAAGGAGGTCCAGATTTCCATGCTCTCCGCCCAAGTTACATAAATGATTAGGCCTTTTTTGGGTTTTCCACAGTTTTTATTCCGCATGAATATGAGCCAAATAAACGTAAACAATGTTGTGACCTGGCCATGATGGCGCAACTGCGTATTGCATCAGCTCAAGAGTCATTCTGTATGATTTATTGTAACAGCTCTACGATGTTAAGTAATGGCGTATTTAATTGCCTCCCCGTCTCTCTTGCATCGTTCACGACGGATGAGCGTCTCTGACCGCCTCCCCGTATCGTATGAATAATAGTCCGATCTACCGAGACAGTTTGCTATTGATCAATGTTCACAGCCATAAACATGCTGCAACTATTATCCACAAAGGGGTGGAGTTCAGTAACTGCTGTTGACGTAACGTCTGGTAACATAAAAGGAGGTCAGCCAAGAATATCAGGCCCATTCATCATGCAAACATGCAAAGTGTTCGTGTTGTAGGTTTGTTGGTCAAATTCATCACAAGCAGGAAATGCTTCGCTGTTTTTATGGTTATATGCACTCCACAAACATCCCCAAGGACCCATTCTTGGGCCAATACTCTTTCTTATCTACATTAATGATTTACCTGATCATATAATTAGATCATTTATCGACAAGGCTGATGACACCTCGGTGTATGGTCACACATCCAGAAGATCTAGTGACCAATCTATTGCTACTGATCTCTGTACTGATCTTGAACAGACATTTCAGTGGGACAACCAATGACTTGTGACCTTCAACCCTTCAAAGACAAAGCTCCTTTTTTCCATCACAAGAGATCTGAACCGAACCTTCCTTCTGTCCATATGAGTGGGACCATACTGAATGAAGCTTCATGCTTCGAACGCCTTTTGTGCTTTAAATTCACTCCCGATCTCAAATGGAACTGCTACATCCAATCAGTTGCCAAAGAAGCAGGGATAATGGTGGGCTCTTTGTACCGCACCAGAAGATATTTAACACCCTCAGCCATCCTGTATCTATACAAGAGCCAGATCAGACCAAGGATGGAATATTGTTGTCATATCTGGGCTGGAGCTGCACAGGGCTCCCTAACCTGCCTCGACCGTGTTCAAAATCGCTCACAGAATCTTCTTGGCAGTGACCTGTTTGCCACCTTAAAACCACTCTCACATGTTGCAAGCGCGGCAAATGCTCCACGGATTCGGAACTTCACTCGCTAGTGCCGCCACTTTCTCAGCATGGAAACGTTTTGCCACTTCTACGGAAGAAAATCACCCTTTCTTCCTCCATACCCCGCTTCTCTGGAGGAAGTTCCGCGCTGAAAGTTTTTTTCCTAGAACGACATCACTATGAAACAAGCTTCCACGCGTGATTATTTCCCTGATGGGTACAACCTTTAACTGTTCAAGTCATGAATAAACATCTGTCGTCAGAGTAGGCAGACACTGGTTATTCACTGGCAAGTACAAAACAATATAAATTAGTAGAGAAAGACCGTGCTAATAACTCAACTTTCTGACGTTGTTGGCATGCAAACATACCGTCATATGAAAGCTGATCACCTCAGCTGTCCAACAAAAACTACTGTCAAAAAGAATCGTTGTTTTGCTTCGAGGCCGAGAGTTCCGTGTTTTCATCGGTAGTCAACTGTAATATCACGTCCATTACTCGAAAGTTCATCACTCCATCAGAAAAATTTAAAGCCCGATTGTTCTTTGCCGTCCTGTTGTAGAAATTGTTATTGCGTGGGGAACTCGACCTGCACGCTTTCAGTACTTTCGTACATTGTTGTACCTCTTAGAGTGTTGTGAGTTCGCATTGAGATTCCATTGTGGTTTTGTTTCTGCTGTATCTCGTATCGTGTGTATGATCAGTGGCGGAGGCAACATACGTTTGTTAACTTTGTGGGCGTGATCACTCTGTTTCATATGTCAAGGTTGAATGATTTAATAAAAATGCATATTGGATGTTGGTGATGTCAGGGACTATGGAAGCATTGTACTTGTTTGTTGAAGTTGTCTCTTTTGACTGGGTACATGTGAAACAGTTTTTTTTTAGTATGTTGCTATGCTCGTTGAAATATCTTCAGAAAAAACAACCTACATATAGGCCGCCCCTGTCTCTGTCGATTAGTACGCGCTCTGTGCGATGAGCCGATGACCCAACCAACTTTGACAATATACAACGACCTGACGACAGTGTCAATGGAGAGTTTTGGACAATGTCAAATGGCGCTCTGTGCACGACACCCAGTTGCAAGCTTTCCCTGAGACAGATGACAGACCCATTGAAAATTCGCATATCGTAAATGTTGGCCTGAATACAAAAGGGTATTGACCAATATTGAATTCAATGGTGTTCGGTAAGTAAAGATGTCAATGACATCTGATAATTTACTTACTTTTAATCCCGCTTGTTTGTCGAAGACCCATTAGATAAAAAACAAGATTGGAGATATTTAAAAAAGCCAGGTTAGTACGATACACGATTATAATAGTATTATACATAACGCTAGTGTTCCACGACCCCACACCTTCTTCATTTAATTATTGTCTCATTACAATACAACTGGTGCCATAATTGCATAGTTCCCATTTAATTGTCGCTACCAGGGTTACATATTTCATAGGTAAGAAATCTCTGTCAGGTGTGCTACTAAGGCGTTTGTGTGGATGCAGCATGTTGTCGCATCTGCTGCATAATTTACATAATTTAATGGTCTTCTTCACTCTGCCTTTTTAATGTTTCGGAACGAAAGGTCCACTGCAGTGCTGCTAGGGGGCCAAACCTAGTGTACACAACTCACCTTTTATACAAAGAAATTCACGACCATATCACAGCTCAAACACGAGCTATCAAGTATATAAGATGTCCGTAAGCCCAAAACATGACAGGAACACGACATATCAAAACTAAAAGCCCACTGCGGCACCAGGGGGCCCAGAATCTAATCTTTGTAAGGTCCAATCAAGGTCTACCTACATACCGAATATCAATTGATCTTTTGAGGCATTGATGAGTTATCCCATTCACAAATGTACCCACCCACCCACAAAACACCCCTCCCGCACGCACACACCACACACACACACACACACACACACACACGCGCGCGCGCGCGCGCGCACGCACGCACGCACACACAATCGTGTGCATATGCCGTCTCACCTGTGTCTTCGAATTCATCGTCGTCACTGACGTACTTCCAGCTCGGGGTAGGCGGTACGGTCCGAGGCGGTGCGGGTCCAGCTTGCTGGGGGTACATAAATGGTCCACTGTGCAACAAAAGAGAACAAATGGTATTCTTTCAGAATAGTTTGTATTTTGAAACACCCATCCTTCCCCTGACATGCATGTACTATGATTATTAAGTTATCATAAATGACTATAGGATACTGTCATGAAATACACAGATGAGACCGTAACACGATTAACACTTGAACACGTTCCTTGTTAACCAAATTACCTACATCGTTACCTTAGGTACTAGTTAGCATAATGTATGTCCAGAAATGCTCATCTCTACTTTATACGCATCACAAGGATGAAATTCCCATTACTCATACTTATATCTCCGACATGAGATTCCTACTATTTACAACAAAGACGAAAAGAAATTTCAGTATCAGTAATGCAAATTAGGTATTTACTGTCACAACATATAATGAAAAGATTCTTAAAACACAACCAAAAATTTACTTGGAGCCAAAGTTTCGATTCCTGTCCGTAATCTTCATCAGGGCTAAAATGAGTGGTTTACAGGGCACTGGTGTTAGGTGTTACTGGATCACAGTGCACTAGTACTGAAGCTAGATGTTACAGCTAACAATGTAGTCCCAAACGTAATGTATTGTTACATCATTAGATATTGTTGGTACATTACTTTATATTTGTAACTGCACCATCTCACCATTGTTACCTACAATATCTAATGATGTAACTTATATGTCCAATATGAAATTCCTCGCGTTAACCACAAACTTGCCGCATCAATCATGCAAAATTATGTTAACTAGCTCAACACATATGTCATTGCATTCACATTGACTAAGCTATCCGTATCATGAGTAGAATATTCTTAGCATTTACTAACTATGTAATACAGTTTTTCACTTTTATTATGCAAATTAGCAAATTATTATAACTTAACATATATAATGTTGGCTTTTCTTGTGTATCTTCATTCCGGCTTCCTACGAAGTATCAACAGTATAAGGGGATAAAAAGAAATTTAGAAATATAGCATGTCCTTAATAATTATGCAAATGCAACAACTAGCCATTATCAATAAATTGTGATAATTTAGTACCTCTTAAAGTTTGCAGTTATTAAGGCATCTGCATCATGAGTATAAAATTCCTATCGTTTACCGTTAAGGAAATATAATTTTTTCTAACAACTATAACATTTCCTTTGCTATGCTCATTTCAATCACCCTACCCACGCGCCAAAATCATTCAAAGCCTTTCATTCCTTATTGACTGATATAGTTCAAAGAAGGTGTTTAACACATGGCAGAAGAAGAGAGAGAGAACACACCATCGAAAACAATATATTTCACCTATACATTGTACCCTGTGTAGGGAGGGAGATATAGCTATACTCTGACGTGTAAAGTACATACTTGTATCCGTACGGCAACGGGTAATCCCATTCTCTCTCTCTACGGTGACGGCAGCATGAATTTCCCATCTTCCAGCAGAATCAGAGGGTCAATTGGAGCTCAGGGTTGTCCTTTACCTGTAACAAATAAGTGGGCTTCCTTATAATATAACCTTTAGTTGTTAAAGGCTGTCGTCACATAACATCAGAAGGTTGAACAGCTACTATACACAATGCTAGCGTCGGACGAAACACTACGTTTAGGCTTGTGGTGTGATAGTCCACCCTCAGAGGAACCAGGAAGGTTGAGGGAATCATACACTTTCTCTAGGTGCCTCTTGGAACTTTACTCCCTTTCCTTTTCATCTAGATGTGCTAGTTTTGGCAAACAACTTTTGCAGTTTTAAGCATCTATAACTTATTATGTACTGTTCCAAATGCAATTTTGCTCATTTACAGCAGAGTCAAGTCTCCAATGTAAAGACTGCCTGTCTGTGAGAGAAAAAAATGCGGAACATTTTTGCCCCTGGTGTTACATACTTCGGCTAGTTGACGGTGAAAGCGAGGGAGGTGACTGGCTGTTTTCTGTAACTTCATTGGACGATTTTGCACAGTAGCCATGCTTGTTCGAGAGTGGTATACCAAGCGTGGCTGTAGAAAAACAGCAGCGATCATAAAGCAGCGCAAAATCGGCCAAGAACGTTAAGGAGCTACTACAAACGTCGTACGTTGGGCGTGTGTGAGAAGTTTTTCCTAATTAAATCGGTCCTAAAAAAAATAAAATAATAACATTTACAAATCTGTACCTGAAACATATCATGCAGCTTTCGTACCTACCTCTCTCAAAGAATAAGACAGAGATAAGGGCTGTTGAGGTTGAAAACCCCTGTTGCACGACGTTTGTGATAACCCCTTTAGCTTTACGGAAAACATCGAGCCACTCTTCACGCCTGCACCGGGGGCTAACATATGCCCCTGTGTGACTATGACTCTCCTAGACTCATGTTTTCGATGTATTGTTACTTTAGACAACCAACCTACCAAAAACACGTTACAACGGGGTACGTGTGAAAAGGTTCCTTGCTGACTCTGACACTTGCTACCAACAGAAAAATGGCGTGCTCTGCAGTTCCAAAAAAGCTGCTACTAGGCCCAAATCTACTACCCGCACTCTCTGCTCCAAGAAAAAGGACCATAGCGTGTCCAAAGCACAAGATATCCAAACGGAAAGTTCAGCTGAAGTACCATAAGAAGCCACACGAGGAGCCAAATCTCACCATTTTCAGCTCTTTAGTATATTTAAAATCTATTAATCTTGTTATTTCACCCCTTCTTTTTTTGCGCTCTCGCATTAGATTTAGGGTCTCCAGAGGACGCCATCTAAAAAATCACTTGGTGTAGCCTTATCAGGATCTACCGACATACAAAATACTAAAATGACCCATTAAAGCATTATTGAGCTATGCTGTTCACAGACTCACGCTTGCACTAAAACATTACCTTCACAAAGGTAAAACAACCAGTATTTGGTACTACTGCTGTTCTAGCTTTACGCCTTACAATTTTTGGAGAGAAATCATGTTGTAAAACCTGATCCTTCCGAACCTCTTATGCATCTTCATGGCATATTGCATCAAGTCAATATAAAACTCCGATATCTGGTCAAAGGAAGACATATCGTTTGACTTAATGCAATGGTTACCTTCTGTTAGGCACTCAGCATAAGAGGAAGAGTATGGAAGTTAACTTAACCAGCGGACAAGCCCCACGCTGTTGTGCTTGCACCTGTATCTGGCCCAGGGCTACTCAAATATTGATGGTGATGGCGCCACCTGACACACCGTACGGTGTGGGAGTGGTATAACACAAACTTTCATGGGAAGGCCTACGTGCCGGCTGGAAGCAAACCCCAGCTTTTCAACACGTAAGTCCCTACAAACACGCTGCTTTTGACATGCTGATTTACGACATAGCAATCCATTCCTTTCGTCATGTTTGTGTGACACAATAATGTGATTACATGTACATGAAAATATAAGGGATTTGCGTTGCACTTATAATGGCTGTGAAACTCATAAAGATAGCAGAGAAAGTCAGATCCTGGACCTTAGCATGGAAAATTGAGAAGTCACGTGTTGAGACGTATGCTGTAGTTGACACGTAGTCGGGCGGTGTGAAAGTGAAACCATTTTCTGACAGTATCTTCAGATTTTTTCACATCAATCTTATGGCATTATTGTCACAGAATACCACTGTACAGTAATGTTGATAACGGTTTATGCCTTTTAGTACTCTCGTATGAGGTCCCAAACACTTTCCAAAAACACTTGTACATGTGTTTTTGGAAAGTGCATAATAGTTTGCGAATCGTTTGGAGTGATTGCTTGTATCTCACAAGCAGAAAAGCTATAGATTTGACCAAGAAGTTAAACTTAGCTGTACATTCCAAATATAACATGTTCATTATGGATGCTACAGAATTCTCAAAAGAGCAGGACGGACTATTTGCAGAATGACATTCTTTTTTTCGTTATCATAAATTCCGGTATCATACGTTGCTATGATTTTTGTCTTCCACACCAGACATAAATGGTATAATCGTGCCAACATCTGTTCCCTGCAAACTTAGCAGGCAACGAGTAGCTGCTAAAATGCCCTAGCAAGAATCCATAACATATTTGCAATCCTTTTTGATGGCTTTCCCACGTACGAGATGAGTATAACGAATTCATTAACCTCTCCAGAAGGCCTTTTGCGCAATTTCTTTGTACCGGTGGCAATGAAGTTTTAAGTGAAGGTATGGTTTACTTTTGTTGTGCGGAGACATATGCTTATCTTGTTGATCCAGTGATTCACTGACTTTATCAAGCTGAGAAACTAGAAACTATAATTTCATCATGTTGGTGAAAGACTTAATGAAAAGATTATTCGTGCACAACCCAAAATTTATTTGGAGCCGACGTTTCGATTACTGTCTGTAATCTTTATCAGGGCTAAAATGCTTGCTGAAGATTGCGAACATTAATCAAAACGTCAGCTCCTAATAAATGTTTTGT
>LZCU01042251.1:5083-16899 GCA_001663935.1 Asymmetron lucayanum | reverse complement strand
TTTGCTCTTAAGTTTTTTCCCCTTTTTCTCTTCAAATTCTACTTTGTAGTACGTTGGCATGAAAGAATATCCGGAATGGCATTTTATAGTCGGTATCAAGCTGCCCTTGTTTTCTGTTATCAAGCTATGTATGTCTGATTCCTTCTCGGAAGTTTTTTTGATGTAACCAAGAACCGTAACTCCGACATCAGGTCAAAAGTACCTCACTGATGACTGCATTGCAACATTGGGAGATTTCAGACAATATTATGATGGAAACGTGTGCCGGAAAGGAGGCTTCAAGAGAAAAGTGCAAGTATCTGCGAAACTATGAAACACGTTTGGACTATATGGTCAGATCTCCACACGTGGAACAGATTGATGGGATCAGGTTGCCCTCATCTATACCATGAGGTACCACACTGACATCAACAATCTCTCTCAACGAAGTCATCTTGACCTTCTGACATCCCCTAATGTCAGAACAACCGATTGACAAATTGGTAGGTCGTACTCATGACCCACATTGTTGTTTAACAATAAATGAAATATGTTCTTGTCAATTGGCAGCAGACCGGACATATAGATATGCTTTTTCATACACTCCTGGCAACTTGGCACAAGACAAGGAATTCTCTTCATGTAAACAGATTGATAGCTGGCTGCCATCCAGCTGCCGGAAACGCCAAACCAATTCTGAAGGCATGTTGAATTGCGCACTGGGGCCATTCATAATGTACAGGTGCACCAAGACTAGTCTTTCTGAGTGTTTGAGAGCTATAAATCGGACCATATTTCATGTAACTAGACTGATTTTTCAAGTCTGCATTATTCACATTCCCAGGTAATATTGTTATCAAAAGACACCTCGCCATGTTCCCGGCAGATACTCATCCGTTACAAGAGTTTTACCTATGAAATATACTGTACTGAACAATGGTAAAGTGATTCCCTCGATACTGTAATTTATGCTCTTCCAAGCTTTATGGGGCAATCACATCATAAGTGGATAGAGACCAACAACACTCTTGCTGAGTGTCTGACATATTGTAAAGTGCAAAGGCTGCTGTTTTAAGTACAGTCCTGTATCAAGTACATAGTCACGTGTCAAGGTGTCGTTAGTGGCTAGAGGCAACGTACAATGCTGCTGACTTATGCTCAGCCATTACCCTAGTTTTGCTCAAAGCGTACATTCTTACATGTTACCGTGCTGTGATGGATTAGATGACAGATGGCAATGTGGGACCATGCTGAATGTAGCAAGGCTACGGTACCGTAAGGAGCCTAAAGTAATGACTTCTTAAGGTTTCCAGAGGCAACCAGAAATATTGCTGACTGTGGTAGCTTGCAATGTGGGACGTGATGCTCTGTCTTGTGTCATGTACCCACGTCCCAAAGTGGTCTTTGTGTCTGTTGGTAATAACCAGATGTTGACCGACGCTAAACAATTGCCATACGCTTTTCCCGAGAAAACAGGTAAAATATTGTGTTTCTGTTATGTGATAGATGAGGTGACAGCTTCCATGGTGGGACCACGAAATGTAGAAAGGCCATTAAATCATATAGTCCTCGCGCTCTACTGTGGTCTACTGGCCAGGGGCGACATAAACTCTACTGGTTACTGTACCCATTGTGTACACGTGCCGTGTGGCAATGGATTACGTTGTAAACACAGCATGTGACGAAATCCATGGGAGGCACGTCTGTGACATAGAGGTTATGACAGTAATAAAGTATTGTACACTGGGGATATCAGAGTGCGCTTGGAGACGTGTCAGTTGATTATCAAAGCGTTTCGGAAGACAAGACGGCCCCAAGCTGTATTCAAGATAATATACAAAAGAGAAACCTACAAGTAAAAGCAGATTACTGATAAAATGTAGTGACTATGAATCATTTACATTTACATGCCACAGGATGAAGTAATGATCAAGTATTTTGTATTGTATACAGGATTTTGTGGCCTACGGAGAGTCTTAAAAACAATCATAAACCAGATGAAGTTTTGATTGGTCCGGTATTAAAACCAAGCAATAAGATTTATATACGCGAGGTGACTACCATTTTACACGTATCCTAAGGTTGAAACAAAAAAAAAACGGTCGAATGGTTAATAAAGTTTGTATTGCCTCTGTGCTTATATAAGTTATAATGAATTGAGTTGCGGCAACGATTTTTTTCAACGTATACGCATATGAACTACAAGAAAAAGTTATACTAAAAGTTTACAATGGTGCTCACTTTACTGTCAGAGTAGCCGTAGGTTTCCATTGCGCTTTAGAGTAGTCAATCCAAAAGTACTTTTACGCCACACGGGTCAACATCAGGTATATTTGCTTATACAGAAAGTCACTGTTTTATATATTGAGTGCTCTCAGATAAACTGTTGGAAAATATGTAATATTAACCGGAAGAAGAAACAAAGCTCTTCTGGCTCAGCGTTATAAATAGCTGTCCGTGAGAGTAAGTGCAGAATAAAGAGACCCCCCCCCCATCTAAATGAGGAGAAGACCATTTTGGAGACGCCGGCAAAAAGGGCTTTTATGAATATTACACTTAAATGAATATTACCAAAGTGTCATTTTTGTCAAATCTTGAACATAGTAAAGTAATGACTACATCAGTCATCATCGGCCTAGCTGAATGTCTTGGAGTGCTCTTTACTGAATACAGACATACCAAATTAATCACAATAAGATGTACCTGAGGCTTGCGCCGGGAGCCTAAAAGTGATAAAATGTGTACTTACTTACTTACTTGTACTTGGATAGGTCTCCGCCTATTCCACATGGCCTGCACCAATGGTATCTCTCTCGTTAGTGGTTATCATTGTATCTATAATTTAATATTAATGAGGTTTGTATGAAAATCAAATAGTGAGAATGCATCTCATGAATGTTGTGATTTACCAGTTACTAAAGTGTCACAAGATTATCACCCAGTAAGCATGTATTACACAAGGAAGTTGAGACATTAGTTAATTAGGCTAGAGAGGCAAAATCGGTCTTAATCCTATTGAGATGTCGCGAAATAGAATAAACTGCTTGATCTTCATGAATTAAAACTAAATAAACTAAAGCAGTCAGGCATTCTATTTGTTTTCAGTCCAGAGGGCCTTTTTACCAGTTAAAGATGCTGGCTATTCCTAATTTTTCTACCCGCTAGACGTTTTGTTACTTTTGAAGCTTTTCCTAATGGATACTGCTAAACAGATGATGTGGGTGGCTCTGCCAGCTTGTCAGAGATCACATGTACCACAAATCATTCTTGGCTTCTTCTTCACTTTTGCACTTAATCGATTTAAGAGGCTTTCGATGCTCGTTGAACCAACACAATGCCCTGGAAATGTCCAAAAGGGGGTTTCGTTAATTGAACCCGCCTGTGGTATTGGCTTTCCGGCAGGCTTTATTCCACCCGCACGAAGATTTGCAGGGAACAAAGTGCCCGTGATGTTGTAGTAACGGGTCGGACTTTTAAACTTATCTGTTTGGACTTCCAAGGTGATGAGGTAGGTGAAAACGGTTTACGGGCCGGGTTGGCTTGTAAGTAACGGTGTTTAGTAGACAACGATTCACTTTGATGGAGTATTCAGACAGTAAAGTGACTTATATCAAACCACTATAAAAACTTCTATTTAATCAAATCACAACTTATGTTTTGGCCGTAAATTTGTAGAATCAGTTCAGGTGCATCGAAGCCCCTTACGATTTTGAGACGAGCAGCGGTTAGTTAAAAGCATCCTGTTTAATATGTAAGATTGACAATAGTGCAGCTAAATAGACAAACTTATATAAGGAAAAACAACATATCAATTAAATGAACTCAAGCGCATGACGTATAGATTAAGATGATAACTCAGACTTCTTGCTTTATATAGCTTAACGATTTCCATTGTATTAAATTACACATACTGCTCTCTGCCCTCTTGATAAATACCTCCATGGTGCCATGAAGACCGTGAATCTCTTCAGATAATAATCCATTCATGTAATAATGTGCCAATCCAATCTTAATTTTATCAACTCTTCTTCAATTATTGACGAATTTAGTTCTGAGACTATCAACTGCTGTTTTAGATTTCTGTGATGCATATTAATACCAAACGTATAATTACTACAAAACCCCGGTAATGCTGTATGTGCAAATGCATTGATATAAAATATCAAAACTTCATTTAGTACAAAATCCCAGTAGTGTTGTGCTTGCTAACTATTAACACAAATGAATTAATGGAACACAAAGGGTATTGTTCTGAATCCGAACGGGGCCTTTGTCCTTTTTAGCTGATAAACGCCGTGGATACTTAGGAGACTGCCAGCATGTGGGTAGAATACTTCCGAGGATAGGGATGTGTGGTGCTATATATTGTGCCTCATGTTGCTATCAGTTCAAGAAAACCATCAACTCCCTTTACGGCTTTTCAGCATGAAGGTAAATGATCAAAAGTTAAAAATTGCCAATTCGAGATGGCGGCAGCTATGACAACGGTCACAAAGTCCGCACAACAGTTTCAGCCTCCTCCTGTGACACCTGCTGTGAACCAGAAAAGTCCGGAACGTGCCATTTTCATTCACGAATATACTTTAACCAGTGTCTGGTTTTCTGACACTAAGATATCATGTCGACAATGACTATCTGTCAACTGTGCATTGATATTAAGTAATACGTTCCAATAAAGAGTTCTAGAAATTCCAACGTTTAGCAATTCTTCCTGTAAGTTTGAATCCCACCGGAGGCCGAGGACATAATGTTTATTGGCGAGATTTTCGATTAAGAAGAATGACGCATTGCCAACGGTGAGCATCGCATAAGAGTGACTGAATCTTACTGATGTGCAAATATGTAGCTTGATAAATCTATATAGCCTTAGTACCGCACACTTGAACACTCGCTCTTTGTAAAGTGTCCCTAGTGCTTTAACAGATTCTTCTTGTCGCCTCGGAGACAATTTGGCAGGTTTGCTTGAAGCAATACGTCTCTAATGGGAAAAGCTTTAGGACATGAAAACCAGAATTACATAAACGGGTTCGTGTTCTGAATACTGGTGAAAGATACAGTATTAACGGAAGGGAAATAAATGAGGGCCCTTTGCCATACATGAAAACATCATCTCCTTAGAACTCAAATTGAAACTATGAGGCTGAAATATCCTGTGGCCCAGTTGGAACAAGTTGGGAAATTGTCTTTTTATTCCTGAAAAATAACGGCATTATTTGCACCACCATTCTGTGGTGACTACCTTTACTTGATTTTGTATACGTGCACTTAAATACGCGTTTAACTCTGGGCGTCTTGAAGTAATGGATAAATATGAAATCGCATAGATGCACGGAAAGATTTGCAGTTCTGAACAGGCACTTACATATTTTGCTACTAAGGTTATTATTCATAGCTTTCAGGATATCAAAAACACATTGGCAAGACTTATTTAGAGCATACTTGGATATGTCCAGCATTCGATACTGTTAGTTCAACAAATAAAAGGTGCTAAAAAGATCTTTTGAGCAAACACTTGGTATTTCGCTAGTTTCATAATTATTTTTTTTCAACGCAAACTCGACTAAACATTGACATGAGGAAAGTAGTAACTCTGAGAGTATAAAGCCGCAATTGCGAGATATCCAGGTTTGTGAACCATTAGGCTAACTTGTAACTGACCATACCACTGACAGGTAAATTCATTTTTCCACGTTTCAAGGCATTTCAGGCTGCTAGCTCTTCTGAGCTGTGATATCCCCCCAGGCATCTGCATAGCAGGCTTGACAAGCCGTGAATGACCAGGATGGGAGGGCCGCCTGATTAATCATCAGAGCCCGTAGTTAATGATGAAGATGAACGGACCGGATTAGGTGTCTATACGAGGGGACCTTGCTGATTGAGTTTCAAGGCTAAACGGATCACATCAGATCTGGTGAAATGCAAGTTGATTGATGTTCAAGAACTGTTGAAGCTTAATCTATGAAAATGAAGGTCCGAATCAACTTGTGACAAATTATGCTCTCAAACATAGTTTCTTTGCTTCAACGTTCAATTGGCAAATGACGCTATGAATGTACACTTATTATTTGTGACATGTCAATTGTGTGACAAACAAAATAAACATGTAAAATTACAACCATTGTATTACCCATTCAGCCAAAGTTTGTGAAAAAATGCACGTGATCCCCCTAATTATACATGCCATGAAAAGCTAAAGTTACCAGAAAATAAAGCAAAAGAAAATGAGATACGCTTATTTATCCATCGTGTCTATATTGCCTTCATGATTTGACCGTCGGCTGCTCAGTATATTTTTACAGTATGGATGGAAAATGTACTGGATTATGATTTGGAGATTTTTTTCCTTTCTTCTTCTCGTCGTAAATTTGCATTGAGGGGATATCAGGAATGGCACTTTATAATCAGTATCAAGCTGTCTTCGAGCCTCAGCAAGCTTTAAATTCCAGCTTACGTGCAAGAAGTTTCTGGTGTAAATACGAAACGGAATTCAGACATCGGGTCAAAAGCGTCTCAGATGACTGCATGTCAACATTTTAGGATTTCCGACGATATTATGACGGAAGCGTGTGTCGGACACCAGCCTTCGGAAGAAAAGTGCGAGTGCCAACAAATACGTTCGGACTGCCAGGTCAGATCTCCTCACGTGGAACCGATTGATGGGAACAGATTGCCCTCATCTATACCATAATGCTCCACTCTGACATCAACAATCTCTCTCAACGAAGTCACCCTGACATGCTGTCATTTCCCTAATGTCAGAAAAACCTATTGACTAATTGGAGGGCGTATTCATGACCCAATTAGGCCTGACTTATTGTTAAATGAAATATGTTCTTGTCAGTTGGCAGCAGACCGGACATAGAGATATGCTTCTTCATACACTCCTGGCAACTTGGCACAAGACAAGGAATTCTCTTCATGGAAACAGATTGATAGCTGGCTGCCATCCAGCTGCTGGAAACGCCAGAACAATTCTAATTGCATGTTGAATCGCGCACTGGGGCCATTCATAATGTACATGTGCGTCAAGATTAGTCTTTCTGAGTGTTTGAGAGCTCGCAAATCAGACCATATTTCTTGTAACTAGACTGATTTTTGAACTGCGCATTATTCACATCCCAAGGCAATCACCTAGCCATGCTGCCAGCAGATAATCATCCTTTACAAGAGTTTCACCTAGTACATGCAATATACAGTGGTGAATAATGGCAAAGTGGTTCTATCCATACTGTAAATAATGTCACTCTATCAAGCTTTATTAGGCAATCGCATCATGAGTGGATAGAGACCAAAAACACTCTGATGGGTGTCTGACAGCTTGTAAAGTGCAAAGGCTGCTGTTTTAAGTACAGTCCTGTATCAAGTACATAGTCTCGTGCCAAGGTGTCGTTAGTGGCTAGAGGCAACGTTCAATGCTGCTGACTTATGCTCAGCCATTACCCTAGATTTGCCCATAGCGTACATTCTTACATGTTACCGTGCTGTGATGGATTAGATGATATGTGACAATGTGGGACCATGCTGAATGTAGCAAGGCTACCGCAAGGAGCTTAACGTAATGACGTCCTTCGGTGATGGCAATGGCCAGAGGCACGCAACAATAATGCTGACAGTGATAGCTTGCAACGTAGGACAGGATGCTCTGTTAATTGATTAAGTGCTATGTACCCACGTCTCACAGTGGTCTTAGTGTCTATTGACAATAACCAGATGTTGGCTGATGTCGTTAACAATTATAATGTGCTTTACCCATGGTGATCATGTTACCAAGGAACCAGCTATCATCATGTGTACTTGTAATGTGATAGATGTGGGACCACAAAATGTAGAAAGGTCTTTAAATCCGAAAGAAATCACTCCCTAAGGTGATTCTATTGGCTAGAGGCACCAAAAAATGATGGCTGTTCCCATTGTGTACAAGTGCCGTGTGGTAATGGATTATGTTAGAAGCACATCATGCTACGGAAACCACAGGAGGCACGTTTGTGACACAGAAGTTATGACAGTGATAAAGTGTACCACAATGAAAAGATCATGGCGCTCCAAGAGACGTGTTAGTAGGTTTTCGAAACGTCTCAGAAGACGAGATGGCCCCAAGCTGTATTCAAGTTAATATGCTACAAAGAAACCTCAAGGTAAAAGCAGATTGCTGACAAAGTTTAGTGGCTATTTAAAGTTTACATTCAATTTGGCTCTGTAATAAAGTCAAGGCTCTGTAATAAAGTCAAACCATCGGATAACTAAAGATGAAGTATGTGGCATTTTAGGTGTATACAGCATTTTGTGTCCTACAGAATGCCTTAAAATAGTCATTAAGTAGATGAAATTTCGATTGGTCTGGTGTTAAAACCAATCAATAGGTTTGATTTAGTCGAGGTGACCACAATTTGTAACCAAAGTTTAGGGTTAAAATTGTAAGGAAAAAGCTGTGGGATGGTTAACAAATTGTACTCGCCCTGTGCGGAAACAAAGGCATATATTGAATAGATCTGCGGCAACGACGTCTTTTCAACGTTTTCGTAGGGATATGAACTACAAGAATCCTTATACTAAGACACTACTACAGTGTCTTAGTATAAGACACTACTACTACAGTGCTCCGGCTGTAAGGCCAAGTCACTAGATTTACTTAACTTAGTCGACCACAGCACCAGAGTAACGTCTGTGCTCATACACAATGACTGTGCTTATATTGAACTTAAATAACTTACATTTGCACCAGTTGTAAGCAGTTGGAAGCGGAAATATGTTAATTTACTGCCAGGGTGTTTTCCATTGCGCTTCCAATTAGTCAATACAAAAGAAGACGACAGGGACTTTCCCACCATACGGGTCAACATCAGGTACATTTACTTACACAGAAAGTCACTGTTTTAGATATTGAGTGCTCTCTCATAAACTGTTGGAAAACATATAATATAGACTGGAAGAAGAAACGAGGGTCTTCTGACTCAGTGTTTATAGCTGTCTATAGTGCAGAATAAAATGGCCCTCCATGTCATGAAATCGAATAAACTGCTTGACCTTCATGAATTAAAACTAAACAACAAAAAGAGTCAGGCACTGTATTTTCTCTTTGTTAAAGAAAAGTTAATCGAATCCTTCATTGTGATAACATTGGAAACACAGAAGGAAGATCTCGTGACCAATAATGTGTTTTTAGTCCAGAGGGCATTTTAACAGGTTAGAGATGCTGGCTAAACAGAATTCTTCTACCCGCTAGACTTTTTGTTACTTTTGAAACTTTTTCCTAATGGATACCTAGTGGATACTTCTATACAGATGATGTGGGTGGCTCTGAGAGCTTGTCAAAGATCCCATGTTTCAGAAATCATTCCTGGCCTTTTCTTCACTTTTGCACTCAATCGATTTATGAGGCTTTGAATGCTCGTTGACGCAACACAATACCCTGGAAATGTAACAAAAGGGAGCTTCGTTTATTCAAACCCGCCTGTGGTATTTGCTTTCCGGCATACTTTATCCCACCCGCACGAAGACGCACAGGGAACAAAGTGCCCTCGATGTTGTTACAGTAGTAATGGGTTTGGACTTTGAAGCTGATGAGGAAGTCAGGAAAGCGGCTTACGGATCGGCTTGACTTGTGAGAAACGGTGTTTAGCAGACAGCGATTCTGTATGACAGAGGCTTCAGACAGTAAAGTAACTTGAATTAACGAACACGATCACTGCTTTTATTTGTACATTTGATTTGTGTAGTCAGCTCAGGTACATGGTGAGCACCTTATTAAGGTTATAAGACGAGCTGTTGTTAAAATCATCCAGTTCATGTGCGAGTAAGAAAAGTGCAGATGGACTAACTTCTATAATGAAAAGTACTGTAAAATCAATTAAAGAAGCCTGAGCACATGACGTAGGGATAAAGATTATTACTCAGATTTGAGGATTGAAATAGCTCTAAGTTTTCCATTCTCTTTACGTACACTTACTGCTCTCTTGATAAATACCTCCATCGTGTCATTAATTCCGGGAAATCCCTTCAGAAAATAATCTACCGAATTCATCTTAATTTCGTTAATACTTCTTTAATTACTGACGTAATTACTTCTGAGACTTCCAACTGCCTTTCAGGACTGCTATAATGCACAGTATCACTAAAAGTACAATTACCACAAAATCTCGGTAGTGTTGTACGTGCAAATTCGTGGAACTTGTGACCGTGTCAAGTGGAAGCTCCTTGTTATTTTCCATTATTGTATTGGGTACTACACTTTCGTGGTGTATTTTTTGTGGTCTTAATAGTGACATATACTCCTCGAGGTAGTTTGACGGTGATGTTAACACAAGTTGCCTGACGCTACTGTGCCTTTACCTAACAAGAATGCATATGAAACTGGTATGTTGGCCCTGAATTAATCGGTTGCTCTTCGCAGTTAATTTCATCGTGATATTCTGGAACAATAGAGGGTATGTCTAATACCTCCCAACAGCAAGAGATGCATACTCATTTCTTGGCGCCATTTTCCATTAATCTTAATTCTTTTGCGCTTATCTAGGGATTTCTTTTGTTTTCTAAAGTTACATTAAAACCTTAACAGCCATGTGGAAGCAGAAAGTGCATGACGTGCCATTCGTAATCCTCTTATTAAAGTGCTTTTAGCAATTAATCAATCAATCAATCAATCAATCCATTAATTTCCTTTCCATTGTACCGATGGAATATCCAATGGAAACTTAGGTCCATCTAGATAACAAGTTAGACCTGCAATTGTACACTTTGACGTCTCCTTGGAGGCTCATAATACATCGATCTGTGCGGAACAAAGCCATCAAGAATGTCAAACTTAATCATTATTGTCCGGATTGTCTAATTTTCAAGGTGACATATTATGTGATCAATATTCTGAATGACATAAAATGTCAAGAACTGCCTCTAACAAGTTTTCAGACAGGAGAAGTCAATGAAATAATGTGATGGACTCTCAGATGTCTGATGGTACTAACATTGACTTTGAATCCGTTGGAAGCTCTGGCTTTCCTCAGAGTGTTGCCTCTGGATACTTTGTCGAATATGTGAAAGCAGACCAAGGACTATGCCCATGTATAGGCAACGTCGAGGTTCCTTCTCTTAATAATCTTTTAAAAATTTGTTAATGTGGAGCCTCTGGAGGACCCGAATAGTTGATTATGTCAGCAACAATCATGAGACATATGCAAAATTATCTTATTCTTTGAACGTTTCTGCTGACAGGTAATCTGACAAATCTTTACTACTGATGACTGATAGCGCTGCTGCTTACACATATCGCCTTCGCCCTTAGTTGTGCAATCTGTATCGCTTTCTTTCCCCGATAAAGTTGCATAGAATTGCTTACGCTGAAGATTACAGAATATGAGAACATATCTGCAAGGCAGTCTGTAAGTTGAATGCAGTGAGGGACTATTGGTACTAATAATTCAGTAATGCGGTGTAGATAGTCCTTAATCTGCATCTCCTCGCCATGAAGTACTTAACCCGGGGGCAATGACAATGTGACTTTATTGCACCCTAACACCGAACCTGCCGACAGTCATGCCATGCTGTGAGTGGCGTTATTCATATTCAGTCTAACAAAGCCTCACATGGCGCGCCGTCAGTGCGATGGTCATCTAAGTTACTGGAACAACAACTTGTTTCGTTCAGCGGAAGAAAATGTCTTGGATGGATTTTCAAACTGAGCACCACCCAGTTCCGTGTACCCCTGCGTTAAAGTATGCTGTTTTATGTAAGGGTCTTTGTTGATGGTCGCACTTGGAATTCAAGTTCTCTGTCTAGGTAGACGGTAAAGCGACCTTAAAGGAGCCCAAGGCGACTTGAGGGCCCTAGTACGCCAGTAGAAC
>LZCU01042060.1:0-12004 GCA_001663935.1 Asymmetron lucayanum | reverse complement strand
GAGACCGAAAACATAACCTTCTTGACAAAGGGAACAATGACACTGCGTTAACGTTGGATCACCACGTCTACGACTATTGCTAGGGTGCACAGACGACTTACAGAAGTCACGCCTAGAGAGAAGGATAAAGGAATGTTGTGGTATCTGATCAACTGTTTAATGATCAATAACAAATTAAAAGACACGTATTTCTGACACATTCATGATCATGGCATCGTGCAATGGAACCATTCTCTAAGACACACTTTTACTCTCCGCAATCTTTAGGTCAGGCAAACTTTTATTGTTACCAGACATTGAGAATACATGCTTGGAATCTGACAAATCGTTGCTGTCCAACTAGATGCAGTATAGCTTTTCCCGCAAAGTGTAGGAGATATTGGCCACTCAGTGCTATATCGATCAGTCAATATAAAACATCAATTCACAAAATAACCAGAAATGCGTGCAATATATACATTCCCTATGTATGTTTCAAACTTTGGTAGGGTAGAAAATAAAAACAAGACATTTTAGCTTTCACTGTATACATGTACAATGTTACATGAAACATGTACAACCTTGCACAACGGGCTTATTTAGGATTAAACAATACCACTACAGGCAAAAAGTCTCGAAAGATTGTATAACAACAAAGGTAGTACTACGCAGCAATTCACTTTTGGAGCTTTCTAAAACCAGTGCATTTTGGGGGGAGAGCAATACACATACAGACTTTGTTCAAAATCTAAAAATGTAAAAAAAAGTATAAAGTAGGACATATATTCTCTGTCCTAATTCATTAACAAAAAAAAAAGCATTTACAAAGATACATACATGTATGCATATATGAAGTTTACACAGCAAAGTTCAGTCCGTACTAGATAACATCAAAGTGAGCTTACATGTACATAATGTGCATCACAGCAATGTCCAAAAACCACAATAGTCGGAATACCTACATATCATTGAATTGAAAAGAAAGGTAGTGACAGTCAGTCTATCATGTTTACAATAGACGTTAGTACGTTTTAAATACTATATGATAATTTTCTATTCACTACTGTCTACTACAATTACTGATTTTTTTCGTAGCTGTGCTCTTGTCATGTGAGGTACGCTTCTTTCGTGTTCATCATGGGGATATGATTCTGTACTTTTAAGCCTTGAATAAATGCGAAAAGCTGTAGGAAGAATCGCACCTCTATAGATAGGACCCTGTGTCAACTTCTACATGTTGGATGGGGAATAGTGTTCATAGAAGCCAACAAACTAAGCAGGCGTTCCCACTGATATCAAGACCTTTCCTTGCTAATTTCAGAGAAAATTATTTTATTGATTTAAAAGAATACATTTGCGCCCTACACGATACGGGCATCTGTGAACATCTTCGCTTTGTTCGAAGCCAGTCATGCCATTTTATTATTTCAGATGGCCTAAGTGCCTTGTCAACAATTAGGAAGAAGGGAAATGATTGCACTCTCTTCGAGGAAGAAGATCTAGAGGTTGAATGTCGAAATTACCAGTAGTAGCGATTATCCATATCACTTTTTATCATACCCACCGCACTGAATACCGATGCAAAACATTATTTGGAACATACAGCGTGGTGGTCTTGTAGTTAGAGCGTAGGACTCATAATCCAAAGATACCGAGTTCGAATCCCTGACAAGTCACTGTGTTGTGCCATTGGGAAAGGCACTTTACACCTCACTCGACTCAGGTGAAAATGAGTACATGGCTTCAGCTAGGACGTCCCACGATTAGGACGTTAAATGGAGGCCCCGTGTTCGAGGCCACACCAATCTTATCGAGGGGAACCCACCAATCTTATCGAAAAGAGCATGGGATCATTCCGCTGTGGGTGGATTAAACATTACAGTCAGGTTCGTACTATTCCGCAATATTACTTGTTATTCTCTCTTCCCCTGCACCTTCCCACAATGTAAGAATGGTCCGGTCCAAGGTGGAGGTCTGCCAGCCGGGGCCTTCCCCCTAATATGCTCCAGAAGGGGCCACCGGGGGTATTCTCTATGTAGATATAGCGTATTCTTTTCCTCGCCTTTTGAATGGTGTGTTTTCCAGTGATATGATAGCACATTCATGCAAACTAATAAGATAAAATGTTTATTATGTAGATAATGTTACTTCAAGGTGTCCGCTGATTTGAGTGTTTGGGGATTGTTTTTTTCGTTCTCTTGTGGGACTAGATAAGAGGACTCCTGCTTCTCATCATATGCCTTTGCCTGTTCTCCCCACTGTCATCGTACCTCGAGGGGAGCCCGCGTTCTGCACATGTCAACTGAATTCGATGTGGTCTAGAACGGAAGTCGCCATGTCTACTTCTATGGTGTGCACGGTCGTTCTGACGATTATCGTGGCCTTTGGAGGCACATCTCATGGTGATACTAAGTTCGTGAAAGTTTCCGGGTTTGTTACTAAGGAGCTGGTCTATTATCTCCTGATGACCCTCTGACTCAAAGAACATCCCATCTATCGTCAATGTCTCTAAGGTTCTGTTTCTTTGTATCGCCGTGCATAGTTCAGAAAGGGACTGACTGCTACAAGTCGCCTTGTATATTGTAGAATTGCATGCGTATGAAAGGTAATAGTGTTTCTCGATAGTCCAGCTGAGGCGTAGTTTCTTCAGAACCTTGTTTTCGTTCACACATTGCGCGATATTTTGTACCATTGTATCCACACAAAATGTCTCATATGTTGTGACCTCTTCAACATCATCATCGCTACCGTTCAACCCCACTGCGCTGATATCTTTATCAGGATGTTGTAGCTCTGCAATCTCAAGCGCTCTATGTCTAGAGATGCTATGCAGGGTAGATGTTAAATTACCGAACCCCATTCCTTTCTCATTCCTCCACCCCTTTAAGTTCACCCGAAGGGACCTAAGGCATGTCTGTTTGGCAATCAGTTCACCCAACGCTCTGTCGTATTCTGAGAAGTCTGAACAGCTGATGTTACAGCCTATATTAAGCTTGATATGTTCAATCCCTGGTTTGTCTGACAATTCTTGCAATATATTAACCACTGAAAAAGGACCATAGTTGTGAGTGCATTCAAAATCTATAAATACGCTTGTAGTAACACATGGAGGTACGAAGATGTGAACTGGGCTGAAGTCCTCTCCTTCCCATGTTGGATTTTGACGATCCTCAAATAAGTCTGAATCTGAACGTACTAATGCCACAGAATTTATTGTGCGGCAATTAGACAATGAGTTTTGAATCATATCAAGCTGCTGTTGTTGTAGAACTCTTCTCTTAATGCTGTTGCAGGAAATGTTGAGATGTGTAATTAACCTTGGTTCCTGATTCTCTGCCAATTTCTTTTCACAGTTGATAAGTTGTATCAAGCCATCAAACCATCTAGCATGATCATCGTCGGAAAACGCATCAGTGAAATAGTCATTCATGTCATTAGATATGTGTTGTGATAAACAAGGTGCCACAATCTCTGCCATTTTTCCATCTCCAGAAGTTCTCCCAAGTGAAATGATGCAGATAAATGACAAAAGAACCCTGCCATCCCCATCACACCGATCAGAACTAAGTTCATCTGCAAACATTTCAAACAGTGGGCCTGATTTCTCACCTAGCATCAGGGGCATCATGTTTTGAACCTCCTTATATCTCTTGCGGATTACTAAAATTTGTTCATTGTTAGCACTACCATCCACTGGGATACCGAACAAACTACGGAGAGATTCCATACCCTTTCTTTTACTTCCATTCATGACTAACTCACTGATATAGTATGCGGCCATGTACTCCTGAAATGTTTTATGTAGGAAGGCGCAGTAGCAGGTGCGTTTGATTCTAGAGAAAGAGTAATCTCTCGTCAGTAAGCCCATGTTCAACATGTCATCGGCTATCACTCCATACTTCTCCCTGATAGAGTCTATGTTAAACTGAAGCTGATCCTGCTGTAGTCCCTCCCAGGACAGCTTTCCCAGGCCCCTCAATGCTGCTTCTATGTTAGTAGGGAATTCGTCACCATGAAATGGAATATCTTTCTTGGTACAGAATCGCTTCGCAACTAGGTACACAATCACTTGATAGAGTTTAGTTTTGCTAGCAGGCAGTTCTTCCCTGTAGTCTTCCCAGACAATGCATATGAGCACATTGTTCAGGGGATTGACAACTAGCTCTGACAGACTTCTGTTACTTTCTAGCTGTTTCACCAGCTTTGTAGCAGATTTTGGGGTCTTATGAAAGTATTTTTTTATGAATTCAGCTGAGTTCTTTCTACTGTAGCCTACAATTTTGTAGAACTCGTGACATTTCTCAAGGTCTTTGACACAGTGGTACGGCCTGGAGGTCACCAGGACATGACAGTTCCTGAGGATTTTACCCTGAATCAAGTCTACTACATCTGTAATTTCCCTAACTTTTTCACTGAGCTCGTCAAGGCCATCCAGGATGAAGAGAACATTATCTTGGTTTTCTTCTATGTAGGACCAGAGCTGGTCAGGAGTCGTCTTTGTATCCCTTGGCAGAAGCTGCTCAAATATGGCGTCTTTCACTTTCCCAGACAAGTGTCGCATTTCCAAAAAGAATACAGCCTTAAACAAACCAAGTTTTACAGTGGACCAATCACGAGCAAGCTTCTGACAAGAGGACGACTTTCCGATACCAGGATCTCCCTCTACTCTAATCTTTCTCACATATGGCCTGTTAACGTTCTCAGCTTCAGCTTTCTTGCTCTTATAAATATCTGCTAAGCTTACGATGGTGCCTGTATCCTCAAAGCGCCCCCAACCGTCTCTGCGCTGTAGTTGCAGGTTGGTGTAGATTTCTCTCAAATCCAGGTTGAGATCTTCGCACCACGGAAGAGGTCGCACATGAGCATACTCTGCAGCGTACAGGTCCTTCAGATATGTGATGACGTCATCGACTACATATGCTGATCCTGAAATGTATGGAGACATTGTTTGTTTTTTCTTTGGCACACAACACCTAATGCAGCTCTGTATCATAGTCGACATATCCGATCTTGGCTAAATCGGGACAGCAATGCTGGTATGTCAGTATGTGAATTGATGAAGCAACTTTGTCATGTCAAGTCTATACCAATCGAAGCACATTCGTACAGTTATTACCTACCTCCGGCCGCAACCTCTGAAGCAACGTCCTCGGCATCTTGGGCTAGCTTTGTCTTCCCAAGGGCTTTCAGCAGGTCCACTAAGAGCGCCAGGTTCCCATCGCCTATCTTATTGTCCGCCTCAAGCATGTTGAAGATTTCCAGCAGCGTTGCGTTTTCCACCCTTGCTAGTCCAAGTTGTCCGTCGGAAACCAGCATGGCCCTCAGACTTCTGACGTCATCTTCAGACAGGTTGTCAGAAATCTTCATGTAGAGCCTGGTGCGGGGGGAGAGTTCCGCCATGGTGGGATGGTGTCAGGTGTCAACACACCTGGATTCAAAATGGCAGATCTGGTTAGACACGTTGAGATTACAAAGAATATCTATGGATAATGCCGGGTTAAGTAGGATTTATCACATTTGAACACAAGAACTTTGTAACTTTACCGTTCCCAAATGGTGCCTGTAATTACATAAAGACCACAATGCTTTGAGAAGCTTTCAAAACATGTGTAGGTATTTGAAAAAAGTAGTCTGCTTAGCCGGAGAAAATTCAGGCCACGTGTACTCATAATAGTTTCAATCAATTACAGCTAATTCATAGGGATTTTCGAAAAGTCAATCCTGTTGCGAAACAAGGTCGAATGTCAAAGTGGGGGGGGCATAATGCGATGTGCCACGTACATTCATAGACGTTGAAAAGGAGCCACGTGATGTTTTCGACCTTCAGATATTGTGAATTGATTGATTATCTTGCCATCTGCCTGTGCATTTGTTTAACCAAAGTCTTCATGGACTCACTTTATGCTATCTGCTCAAAACTTTGTACTATTGATTTTATGTTGGCGCGATCGATCGATGATCGATTATCCTTACCGCCTTTGAATAAAATTTCTTTTAAATTAGATTTACTCAACCCTCCCGCAAGAAGAATTCATTCAAATTATGGAAAACTTGGGGGCTGTTAGACTTTTCACTATCCCGTCCTTTCGTGATTTTTAATGTATTAAACTTGTTTCTTAGTACAAAGGCAAGGTGTTTGTTCCTGTTTTGCACCTTGTGAATCGTCCTAATAGCTTTTTCACATCGCGAATGAATATTTTCGAATACTTTACATTTCTGACGGCACAATAACAAAACCAGACGTGACCGAATGGTAAAAGATAGGGGTTATCTTGATAAACTTTGGTTTCTATTAAGACAGACAATCAGATTTTCACACGGGCAGTAAAATTAAAAGTTAGCACTCCGAATCAATATTCCCAACCATATGAATACCAACCTTGAGGTAATCAATGGGACAGAATGCGGCAATTATACAATCATAGCAACTATCATTATGGTAAATTTTGCCGAAAGTACCTGTCAAGTCAATTCACGCACTTCGTCGATGTGACATTCATGATTATAACTCCCTTTTGTAACACTACTCGCAGGGCGTTCTATTGGCTTGCCGGTTGCGACGGATACAGCATTTTCAAACTCAAAGTAACATCGAAGTGGAACAATCAGTTTAAAATCAATCGAAGTGGTACAATCAGTTTAAAATCAATACCGGTTCTAATCGCAGCTGTTTATAGTTTATATGTTCTTAATCCCTGCCAGATCCTATTGTAAAGTTTAAAGTAAGGAAAGCTTGATTCAGTCTAGCGTAGTCTGTTTCGTATATTCTTCACAATCCATAGCGCTACAGCAGGATAATTGAAACAATGACGGACTAAGGACTGTGCCAGACTTTGACACCTACCTGTTCACAGTGGCGCTGTATGCTGGAGACCAGTACAGTCTACCACAACTTAATCCTTCCTTACGGAGCAAGTTAGGCAACTTTTCGCCCAGGACACGAGCTCAAGTCCGATGAAGTCATCAGTACAGCATTATCTGAAGGAATTTAGCATAATGAACAAGTTTTCCAAAGTGGGTGTGACAATGAATTGACTTTCCTACGTATACGTCGTGCATATGGTGGAGTACGAAGTCTAACGGGAACTTTATACCTTCAAAACATCACATGGGTATGTTGACCGGCTTAGTCATCCTAACTATTTTTAGCATGCGTAGTACTAAAGTCTACCCGGTACTTTAATCTGTTTTCTGACGCTTCGATCCGTCGTCGCAGTAATGCATAACTGTGGAATGTGCACATATATTTCCGCATGATTCACGTCTGTGATGTCACGATAGTTGTAATCACACTGACAACAAATGCTGAGAAGGATTGTGTTTGCCCCTAGGCCCTATTGACTTTGACTGAAGAGAGAATAGCAGATGATGATATAGATAGGATATGTCAGGGGGTGTTGTCTACAGCAAAATTATCCTGCTGGTGAAAGAAATCCTAGCTGGATTTCAAACAAATTTCCATAAGATGACAGCGAAGCTGGTTTGTTACGCCGAATGGCGATAATACCGGTGTCCAAGCGATTTCACACCCAGCTTCATTCCCCAGCGAAACGTTTAGCAAAGGACGATCTAATTTGCATAATTAATGAGAAAAGCCACATTCCGTGCCAATTTACTTACACTGACGTATTTGTACCGAAGACTGTAGTCACAGAAGAATTTTACTAGTGTCACCTATTATTCACTTGTGTTTATCTCCTCCTAGTACGGGTACGCTCTGCTTCAAAGACATAAAATCCGAAGAAGTCTGAAAATCAAAGACGGTATACCAGTAACGTTGATCAGTTTTCGTGCGGTTAGATAAAGAGTAAGAAAGGCGCAATATTGAATTGAATATTAATGTCACCAGTTGTGGTATGTACCGGTGCTTACTGTTACGGATTGGCGTCTTTTCATCGCTGGATGCAAACGTATTTCAAGACAGACAAGACCAAGTATAATACAGTGATTCTTCATTCACGTAAGAAAGGATGTTGAATGATAACCAAAGTGCCACATTAGCAACTACTGAAGAAAACTGGCAGTAAACTCATAGCATCATGACTTTCTGGAAGACTACGCATGTTGCATGTTGGTTAGCAGCTAACCAATATGGAGGGGCCCAAATCGCTGTGACATCGGCTTAACACATAGAGAATAATGCAGATCCTAAGATTTCAAGGTCCATAAATCACCAGTGGACGCCTCACTCTATATGCGTATTGCCTATGCGGCTACTCAAACATGAATTACAACTTTCGATTTGACTCTAAAAGCCCGCAAGCTGTTGTTGTAATGAACTCCATACATTTATCAACGAGATGTCTCATATCACACTTCAATTTCATCACACGGAGAAGATCAGTTAATGAACCAGATTTAATGGTCATGGCATCAAATCTGTAACTGTATTAGTAGAGCTGGTTTAACCGCCATAGGCCGTAACACATCTGCTTGATGAATTAATCAATGAAAGTCATGTATTTTATCAACTGTTCAGTGAGTTACAACAAAGGCACACATGTGAAACCCATGTATCATTATGACATCGTGTAAAGTCAGCTCTTGTCAGGAAATGTAGACAAGCACTCTTACCGAGTTCTTCTTATGTTAATAAACTCTGGCTAAGCATACAAGGTCTAATATCTGTATCAATATGTCAAATTCTGATACAATTCGACAGATAGTGGCCCATATCTATGTGTCACTTAAAGCCATTTATAGTCAGATATGTGATTATGATTCTGAACAATAGGATTGAAAACAAATGTCTCGTTACATGTGTACTTGCATAGTCGGCAATATCAAGTATGTAATGATACCCAGTATTTTAAAAATTCCCTTGTCATTGATCGACATCACAACATGTACGTTAGGCAATCGATGCACTAAAGCTACATATAGTACCACTGCTGATATACTAGATACCTAACATATAGTCATACAATAAGTCATATCCTAGACTAAATACAAAGAGTAAATTTCAACCAGCCTAAGGAAAATGGCCAATACATGTGATATGTGATTAAATAAATACATGCATACATTTGGCTGTTAGGCGAACTGTTGAACCTCACACTGCAAATATTTAACTGATTTGTTTTGTACAACTTCTATATTTTGGTAACCAAATGAATTCTGTTGATTTTCTGTCCGTCTATACATACAACGTAGACATGAATATTATAAAAGACATGATATGAAATATGATGTACAATGTTTATGGTAACACCATGAAGCACACCTAGGAATGGCCTGGTCCTTGTAAGTAAAAACATAAGTATCATCTTATCCACTTGATACTTTATCCACATGTATAACAATATCTGCATTAGTCACAATGTGAATCTCTATCTTCTGTACATACATACATATAGAGGGCCATGGTCACAATATGAAACGGTATGTACAGTTTCGATGTACAGAACGTGATACGCATGTATCTATTAAGAAAGTCCTTCGAAAGCAGCTATAACTTTCAAGCACTGACACATACTTACAGTGGTGACATCTCTAACAATATCTAAATCTTTCACAACTGGAAAATAAAACATCATCAGGAACAAATCGTTGACCCGCGGAAGATATACATGACATATGATAGTACAGTGATTGCAATATCCAAAATAGAGTGTACATGGCAGATTTCGTGACATTATCATTTGTGAACTGCAAACAACTGGAAATGCTTTTAAAAGGTATTCCTAGTGGCAACATTCTTGTAATGTAGTGAAGGAAATATTCCATAATTTTGAAAGTGATTACTATGATCAATATCTGGCTCTGTTTTGGGGTAATAAGCTCGGTCTGACATTCTTTCTCCGGAAATTATTTTGTACGCGTTTAACACGTGACAAACACAGAAGCGTTTGTCACAATTCTGTCCACACACACTCGTTCTAACCCAGTTATCCAACATGCATTTTAAGTCAGTGACGTGGAGACTAGATATCTTAGAATGAAACAGTCAGTGAAGGACATAAAAAGAGTTAGGACCTTAAGCCCTGAAGCAAATAGAGCCAACAGTACGTTGTAACATCCGTCTGGATTGCATTCTGTCAAATGAATGGGACTTTTAGCTTTTGCATTCTCTTCCGCAATTCCAAGGTCCCCTCTCTCTTTTTAGGTTTACGGCTTTTTGTAGTTTTACACGGCACTCTTTCGGATAATCACGGCCTATTTACTGACTTTGCCGGGATATTTTACACAATAAACCATGCTAATTGATACAGCAGCACGGCCGCTTGTTAGACCGTTCATCACTGACCTTAGTGTCAACACTGGTAGAACTACTAGACATTTGCTCGAAGATGGTATCGTTGCTACAACTGGTGTCCCTACTACTGCAAGAAGCACGTTCGCCCTTCTGACCTGAAACTGTGCCTTCGGACTGTTGATTCTGAGTTTCTGAAAGTTTGCAGGTATATTGCGCATGAGCTGGTCGATAATCTCCTGCTGACCCTCTGATTCACAGAAAATTCCATCTATCGTTAATGTTTCTAATGTGTTGTTTCTCTGTATCCCTTGGCATAGTTCGGAAACAGACTGACTACAGACTGACGTGTGTCTTGTGGCACATTCCGGTTGACTATTGCAACGTAACTGTAGCCTCCTCAACATCTTGTTTTCAGTAATGCAAGCTGTCAGATTGTGCACCATTGCTTTCACATCTACTGTCTCAGATGTCTTGGGTGCTTTGCTAAGACAGAGCTTTCTGTTCTTCAATGGAAGATCGAACTCTACGACTTCGAGTGTCCTGTGCTCTGCAATGTTCTGTAGGGTAGATTTCAGGTTACCGAACCCCCTATTTTCTTTGCATTGATACATCCACCTGCCAATCTTCACCCTTAGGGACTTTAGACAACTCTGCTTTACTATCATTTGGGCCAACAGCCTGTCACATTCTGAGGAATCTGTGTCGCTATAGTTACAACCTATCTCGATTTTGACATGTTCTAATCTTGGCACTGTGGCCAGTTGCTTCAGCATATCTGCCAAAGCAAAAGAGCCAGAGTAGAGAGCATCCTCAAACCGTATAGACACATTTTGTATCCCATACTGAGGTATGAATGTGCGAACACTAGGAGAGGACTCTCCCTCTTCATTCCTTCTACATTCACGTGACCAACTTCTCAACAATGTCAAAGAATTCAATCTATGACAATTTGACAACGTGCTTTCTATGATATCAAGCTGCTGTCGTGTTAAACATCCATCCATTATAGGTTCACATCTAACAGTGAGGTGTTTTATCAAACTCTGCTCTTGACTCTTGGACAATTTCGATTGACCACCGATAACTTGTGTCAAGCCATCAAACCACCTGGCATGATCGTCCTTGGAAAACGGCGCATCTCTATAGTAATAAAGGTCACAGTCATTGGATACGTGTCCTGATAAACATGGCGCCACGATCTCCGCAAGTTTGTCATCTCTACAAGTTCTCCCAAGTAACATGATACAGCAAAACGACAAATAAAACATTTTATCCTTATTATGCTGATCAGAGCTGAGTTCCTCCAAAAATACTTTAAACAGTGGGCCTGATTTCGCACCAAACATCACGGGTATAAGGTTCTGAACCTCTCTATATCTGTTGCGGCTCCCAACAAATTCTCCCTTGTAAGTCATCGTGATACCGAACAAACTACGGAGATGCTCCATACCCTCTTCTCTTTCACTTTCATTCATGACTAACCCACTGATAAAGTAGGCTGCCATGTACTCCTGAAATGTTTTATGTAAGAAGGCGCAGTAGCAGCTGCTTTTAATTCTGGAGAAAGAGTAATCTCTTGTCAGTAAGCCCATGCTCAACATCTCCTCGGCTTTCATACCATACTCTTCTCTGATAGACTTTATGTTGAACTGAAGCTCATCCTGCTCTATGCCATTCCAAGCCAGTTTTCCGAGGCCCATCAATGCTGCTTCAATGCTGTGCGGAAATCTATCACCATCTAAAGAAAGATCTTGCTTTGCACAGTACCTCCTGGCAACTGAATAAACAATCATTTGATAGAATTCGGCTTTGCTGGAAGGCAGTTGTTCT
>LZCU01040758.1:0-10820 GCA_001663935.1 Asymmetron lucayanum | reverse complement strand
GCTCGTCGGGTTGCCCCAGTCACGTTCGCACGAAACCACTCATATCCATAGATTGAAATACTTCACTGACTGGCTTTTAGAACCGTTTCATAAGTGTCAGAGATCATCAAAAAGACTCACTGTTGCCAAGACATTGCCCTTACAGAGTTACAAGCTAATCACAGCATAGATCACTGGGAGCTGCTGGCTTTCTAGTCTTATTGAATTCTCTATGCTGTTTCATTCGAAATCTTTATGACTCCCTTCCATTCAGCATGACGTTATCTAGTATCTTATCATCCACAATGGGGCAAAACGATCTCAGAACTGTCCACTACCTCTGCTGTCGTTACTCATCATGCCCCTGATCATCAGCATGCTGCATTATTTTACCACGCAGGGTATTTTGACGTCCACTTATATCTGCCCGCCGTCCCCACTCCTCCATGTTGCTGCTGACCATCCCCTAAGTTCACGATTTTCAAAATGTCCTTAGGGTATCTTTGGAAACTATATTTACTATACTTAATAGAAATCTAACTATTACGGTGATACATCATACGATATTTTAATGATAACCATTCAAAGAATGAACTCCTTTTTTGTCGGGACACGCTGTAGAGTAATGATGAGGCTGCAAATTTGAGATGATAACAATCCGTGTATTTCAGCGTAAATTGCAAACCATTTAGCACAACATAAAACTTCGAGATGTTGTAGTGTGTTTTCCCCCAGACTACCTTGACATACTGCTTTATCAGACGGGGGCGCTGGTACACACCGTTTGAAGTATCATATTTAAGTATTCGTAATTTGATACGTTGTGTAGATATGTATGACTACAACATGTTGACCACTGTATAACTCACTGCGTATGCATTAGACAGTCTCCCTGGCAAATCTCACTTCACACATTTTAAGATAATTGGTCCACCAAACAGCCAATATGAGGCAGCGTATGCTGACAGTAATCGCATGTCACAAAGTCCGCTCGTCAGCATCATGAACTCTTGGGAAGCCTTAATCAAGGCTTTTGCAAGGTCATATTCCTCACTCAGGCTCTCGTAGTGATTCTTATCTTGGCAGGGCGACGCCAGTGGTTCTTTTTTTTGTGTAGGTTTACATGGCTGTTTGCCATGGCACTTTGGCTTCAGTTGGACTCATGTGCTTCGGAATAACATCGAATCCCAGAAAAGACACAACGAAGACATTACTAGTTGACGAGAGGTTCTGGGGATCTATAGCATGCAATTGTGATGACTGATTCAGGCCATCATGACAATCATCTCGTGCTTCCGTGGTGCAAAATAAAACCTTTCTTTGTTTTGCAAAGTAGCATGTACGCCGTGCTTAGCTCGTTACGATAATGGACGAGACTGAAATATTTGATATAGATGTTAGTTAAAAAGTTTGCCATCCTTCTGTAATCATTATCAGGAGTTATAACTCCAACAGCGATGATTTGGCAGCGCGCCTGCCGTTCATGTTGTTACATTTGTGCTTGGTTATTACTAGCGACAGCAAGCAGTATTCCCATGAAAGTGTACCTGTATTTTTAGCAAGATTATAGAAAACACAGCTACCTTGTCCTCGCCAACAGTGCAACTGTAAAAATGTCGGCACATTGCTGAATAAATACAAAGCCCGACAAATTCTATAAGACAAAATAGTACTACAAAGCAACTTCAGGAAAGTAATGAGCGGTCTTCAATAATAATAACACAGAGACAGCAACAGAACGTTGAGAACACAAAATATGGAGGATCCGCATCCGTTTTGCTGTATTAAAGAGTTTAATTTATTCATTTCGTGTGACTACAAAGACCGACCACTGTAACATAATGTATGATGTATTTGCTTTTTTGATGACGAGTCGCGCTGAGAGCAAGCACACTAACAAATGTGGTCTAAAGTGGCAAACCGGTCACGGAGAGTGACAGATGTCTTTGGATGTCAACAGGAACAATTGTACGCTGGGCTTGTGAACGTCTCACGGCGCAGGCGTGTGAGGAGGGCACGGCCGCTCGGAGGCAGATGAACGGCAGTGTTTCCTGGAGGATCATTCAAGCAGCACCGCGTTTCCAAATCACGCAAGGAGTAGGTGGCGTAGGTTTTCATGTAAGGGATTGCACTCTTCAATAATGGATGCTTAAAGAACTTCTGTATCTGTGCGTGGAATACGGAATTAGGGCATTTCCTTTATTTCGCTACATACCTTAAATGAGTGGGTGTAAGTGACTGCAACAGTGTTAATGCTTCTTGCTTTCACCTGTCGTCATAATTCCGAAAAGCATTAAGTAACTACCTTCGTTCTCCAGCATTTAAACCCCCCAATCCATAGTTCGTCTCGTGGGGTTTGTTAGAATATGTTAAACACTGTCACTGTCCGTTTACCGACAACTCAAGACTGTGTCTGTGTACCTCCGGCAAATTGAGCTCAGAGATAAGGAGCAAAACGACAATTGCATATTTGTTGTCAGATTTGACGGAGAAATGCGAACCATATGCCGGGAACCCTGTTGGGTTTGGAAATCCCCACCATCCTCTCCCTCTTCTGCGTCTCGATTCAAATTTGTTAGTCAAGTACAGTCCAATATCTTTGTGAGGAAATACTTTGACTATTTTAGTGACCATATCGGGTGAATTATTTCTGTCTCCCAGAGAAGACGGTAAGAGTTTTGTTTTAGCAATTTTACAGAATACGTACTAGCAATTTTACGGAATACTTAGCAATCTTACGGAATAATTGGCAATTTTACGGAATACTTAGTACTTTTACCAGACGGTATACTTAGCAATTTCACGGAATACTGTGCAATTTGTATCTGTATATGTAGCAATTTTAGTGTATTAAATTTTGTAAAATTGTTTAGTATACAAGTAAAATCGCTAAGTATACTGGCAAAATTACTGCGTATTTTGTAAAATTGCTACGTATACTTTGGACAAAGTACATTAGTTACTTTTGAGACACCTGGAAATATATGGAGAGCGCTATTAAGAGAATCAGTGCATTCACTCTGCTTGGTCCCAAATGAAATCGCTGTAACAGGCTTGCTGCAGCAACTGTTTTCTCACCAAAGTTCCCGATATTAGCTTTTCATTTCTAAGATGAATGCTGAACAAAGTTAAAAGTGGGAACTCGAATCCAACTTGCCGCAAATAGGGGATGATCCAGTTGTGACCCACCTACACAAGGACACTTGAGAAGTGAAACAAAATCATATGGATCCTTGCCAGCATCCAGTGTCTCATCAATCTTGTGGACAATGTGCACTTATCGGGGGACCGTTGAGTCCTCGTAGAACTTAGACTGGAAACGAGACACAATGATGCACTTAGCACTGTTTGTAAACCATGTATGGGCTTGAGAACTTTTTATGTGACCAGTAAATAGAAATATCTAATTCTTGTAAACTTTAGTACCTAGTCCTTTGTACCCACATACCATTGGCGCATTTAGAGAAGATACTATTTGTTGATCTTCCTCCGTCAAAGGCTGTCGAACGGTAGCAGCTACTTCATTTGTAAAATCAGGGAAAGATGTATTGACCTTATTTATTAACTGTTAGAACAGTTCTATCTATCTGAGAAATAAGCCTTTATCTTTTTGTATTCGACTTCCCCAAGAGATACTGAAAGCATCTGGTAGAAAGGCAGTAAATAATACTTTACCTGTCGCCTTCACCTTCACGAAACAAAACACCACCGTCTATGATGAACATTTCGGTTTGTTGCAATGAATACATGGATTTACTAGTGCTACGTACGGACAGCGATGTATCGGAATGTTAGTCGTTTCTAGTGGGCGGAGACGAAATACATTCCACTAGGGTACAGCAGTAGAGTAGGAGCAGTTCCTAGCTAGTGATGATGACTGCAGGGGGAGGGGGAGATTCATTTACAATTATATTGCTGGTATTAAATTCATGCTTATGTGGTAACACTCGGCTCAGCTATCCGCGGGGGGCAATTTTCTGCGACTGATGAATAATTCGGCTGCACACTGCACCGGTTGCAAACGTGGCTTTGTTCCTGCAGTTCAGACCTGGCGTCTGTTGGTATGGTAATGACGCTACCGCGATGTCCAATAAGCAGGCCATGCGGCAACTTGGTATCTGTCTTGTGGTCGACTGTTCGATGCTGCCAGTTATACCATATGCAAGTGGCGATGTTCCCAGTCGGACGTGCAGACAGCGTGTGGGAAGGAGGCAGCTTCGTGACTCGCCTGAACAATCACCTGGATATGGCATAGAAGTGCACCGGCGTTCTGTTTTCTCCTACGTTGGGGGAAAGTATTAGGTGTACTCAATATCTCATGCCGTAGAGTTCAGGTCACGTCTTACGGGAACTGCATTTTCGATCGGGGTGAAGTCGTGGCGGTGAGACTAGCTGTTCGGTGAGGGGGCCAACCTGTCCCGCCACGAAAACGTGGGAGACTCTGTGGGATCTCCACTCGGGGCCACCCTACAGTTCAGTTCATATTAGCGGCGCCAGATGTGCGATAGATGTAATGGGGAACGCAGCACGGCAGCGCTGCTGCAGTGGCTCTTCCCCGTTCTCCATCTGTGAGAGAAGACATACGCCTTAGCCCCCAGAACGTGCGGAACAGTAAAGGTTTGTGGAGCGTGGGGGCACCGTGGTGGGAACAGCCAGCAGACGAACCATGGGCCATCTTCTATACATTCTATTTTCTACTGTGTGCCTTCAGGCGGTCGCCATGGCGAGGCCACGTATGTATAGAAGGTTTCATATCCTTCCATGTGTACTTCATGGCACTTAGTGTATCTTTACATTTATCAGCGAGTCTTCTGTTTCCTCAGGTTCATTAGTCTCCCAGTGCGCCTCTCTGTCCGCCTATGTTCATACAAGTGTCACTCAGTGTGCCTTCCTGTGTTGCACTGTACCGTCCCGTGCTCCGTATGCCTTCATGCCTTACGATGGTCTACACAATATCTTTCCCCCTATCTTATCGCAGTGTAATGAATACTATGCTGTAATGATACACAAGAGCACATTATCTCACAGGGAATTTACTGTTACATATGTCGACACCTATTCCTGAACTATATCTGGCTTTCCTATACATGTGTTGGAAGGGCATGAACCAGAAGGGCAGCAACAAATGGCATCTTACTTTAATTGTCGTTCCCCATTGGAATTAGCGAGTTAGCAAGCTTTCCCTTGGGAGCTGTCTCGGTTTTCATTAGCGTAAGATGATAGCGGAGCGGCAGCGGACTCGTATTACGTTCATGTGGAAAATTTAGTGGGGCTGTAAAACGTCGACTCTACCTGCAAATCTGGAAGGGTGGAATTTATTGCGTATCTACAGTGTGGTTCTGTGCAGTCATGTCCATATTGGACTTAGTGGTGCAGGATATCGGAGGGCAAACAAGGCATAATAAAAAGATGCTTAATGCAGGTCTTGTATGCTTATTACCAATGCTAAGATTCTGTAGTTTCCATGTACGATCTTCATTTCACTGCTGTTTTAGACTCCGAGGTTATGGTTTCGACGAAATATGAATATCGGACAGGCAGGAAATGCCTTAAGCTGTTGGGGGCAGATGCAGCGAAGCGTTCTTTAGATAGCGTGTTTTAATTTACTCGGTCATTCCTTCTGACCGAACGATTAGGCACTCTTACTCAGCCATTTCCTAAGCGCTTATCTCTCTCCACTCAGTTATCCTCTAATTTTCTAATTTCCTCGCCATCAAAGCCGCCATGGTACGTTCGATACACGTACAACTCAGCGATGGGGCAGCAGCACTTGCGACGCGTTCTTCCACCGTGCAGATTCTTCTGGACTAAGCTATAGTAGAGGCTTCAAGATGCACGGCAAGTTCCTCCCCGGGGCCGACCTCCCGCTTCCCGGGCAGTAAAAAGCCTTCGACCGGCTGAGCAGTTTTGCCCGGCTGGTTAAATTAGGCTGCTATAAAGCATGTCATGTAGAATCACCATCACACTCATCGGGCATGGCATCTATCTAAATCTGTCTTCAGAGGATTTTCCTGAAATACTGTATATTCTTATTGAATTATGCTACAATGAAGTCAGTACTACGTTGTAGTTAATTTGGTGTTGCGGCAATTTTGATTTCTTGTATCTATAATGTATAATTGAAAATATCAAATGACGGAGGTAACAACGTTGGGAAGAAGTGAATGTGAAATTCCACGACTAGTTCATTTACCAGTCAGAGAACTGCTATTTGGCTTTCCTGGAGGCAAAAAAATTAATCAGTGGGCTTTATAAGTGGGCAACAGTTATAAACACAAGGAAAAGCCTTATGTCAGGTAGGCCAAGGAAGATAAATGTTGCAGGCTTCCTGGTGAAACCTTTGGCCAGCCTCGTTTAGGACATGCATCTTTCCACGCGAGAGTCCACGAAGATATCGGATCTGGTAATCAGTTCTGGCTGCAAGTTCGATGCTTGATTAGACCTCCCTAGCTTTGATAATCAAACCGCACGGGAAGCAGTAATATAAGTAATGGTTTCGGTAATATTCAAATTATACAGACATAAATGTAGATTGCAATGAGAGATGAAGTTTTAAGACGTAATCTCACTCCACAGCCTTGGGAGCTAATCATTTCTAGCAGCCTACCTACAGCATTACTTTCTTTTTTAAGTCATTCCTCGTTCAATATAGACCTTAGGGGATAAGAAACTCGCTTGCTTGAATGTCCACAAGATATACACAGCACTTTGTGGGCCTTAAAGCATGTAAGATGCCTATAGATTTAGAAGCATAATGTTGACAAAAATAGAACGATTGTGTTATAAAACGTTGGAGTCAATGCATGACTTTAGAAAAGCTCAATCCTAAATGATAAACAAGGTGTTTTTGATAATAAAAAATTTCCTAGCAAAATCGATTCAAACATGTCTAACATTACAACCGAAGCATGACGGCAGGGACCGGCTTGGCGTGAATACTCTTGGCAGCATCAAGAAATTGCAAGTCTATATGGGGGGAAAGGTCATTTCATCTTGTCGCCGCCAGTCTGCTTTAGGCTGCTGATGAGATGGTTGGGGATGCTTTCATATGAGGAAGGACCTCGGGTATGGAACTGCTGCGGATGCTATAGTGGCTGTCAAAAATGTGTGTACATTATCCCTGAAAATAGTACCCAGACTTTTAACAGTTATTAACACACGCTCGTAAAGCGCATCACTATAATAGTTAGTTTCCCTCGAGTGTAACTGATAAAGCCACTGATGCTTTCCATGATATCCTGATGACTTTCATTCAGTCATGTGTCACATAGCGATAATAATTGAAACAATGGCATGTCCAACTTCACAGCCATGTTGTTCCAGGTAGCCGTGCAATAGTCACTATCATAACAGTAAACCTACCATTATAACCTTCTTCACATTCGTTTAAGGTGGACCAATTTGGTTTGGGCATATTGTGAATAAAAGTGCCATTTGACGTTGTTGGGATGGGAGGCACAGTTTTATTCGGGTGAGATTTATGCTTAAAGTGCCATCAAATGCCTTCTCAAAATCAATCACCCTTTAAGCATGATTATCATACCAGTGGATAACGTTGGTCATCAACGTGCCTCCACTTAGCCTACCCAATCTTGGCGAAGCAATTCATGGACGACAGCCCCATTCCTAGGCCAGCTGCTTTGATGCTGACCCATTATTCCCATTGAGGAATGGAATTGCCCTCCAGCTCGTTGATAGGCACCTGTTTGGCGAATTAGAGTAATGACGCAGAACTGTTTGATGCTCTGATGGTGAAAGTTGGCCCAATTTGAAAGCCTGGTCTACTGACTCTGCAAACGCATGCATAATCCGACGGTTATCCATCTTTCCTCGGACGTTTACGCTCTTCTTTTGCTTTAACAGTAAAACACACCAATAATTTCATCTACATTTGATTGGTTATCAAATTGCATTTCACTTGTGTCCCTTTGTGTGCCCAATTTGGACATAAAACCATGCATCTAGATATCTAGATGGTTATACAGCCGAATAATTAACTCAAAGCCTACTTTATATCATTTGGTCCTACTATTGATCCTTAGAATATATTAAACAGAAATAGAGTAAGTCGTTTTTGTCTGTTCTTCCTGTTATGAACATATGAAACTGATGAATGGATAACGAAAGTATGACATTTTGTAATCTTTTATCTGTAGTACTGCAAGAATAGTACCGGCAAGATAACCTGTATTTCAACATATGGGATTTTTTAATCGCACAATTAATTTTCATATGTAGGCCAAGAGTTTTAAAGTCATACCGTAGAGACATTATAGTTCATCATGATTCAGTAGATAGCATGTAAACATCTATTACATATCTCGGCAATGGAACCAGCTTACCACAGTCAAATCAACAGCAATATTTACAACATTTCGCGGAAACATTATCTGATTTCAAAGATATCAGACTGTCGTCTTCAAACAAGATAATCAGCCGCCTATCATTTACGGTCGTGGAATAAAAAAATAGACAAAGCAGAAGAGAAACGTAATTGGATTCTTAGAGCATTACAATTCTAGTCATTAAGTTAAATCAATATGTTATTTTATTTATGCAGGCATTTCTTTGGCAGTTCAAAACAAAGAGCATATGTACACAAGACCTGATTAATGAGTACGCTATCTAGACATATCTTGTCATTTTACTTTCAGATATGATGATCTGAAATACTAAACGACAGGCTAATAGACCCCAGTTCATCTGACACATTAAACATTGCAGGGTGACCATGGTTTTGATTTCATGGTTTCGAGTGATCTGAATGTGCTGTACCATATGTCTAGATAGGGGGAAATCATATTTAGTCCCCGGTTTGTTTGAAATGAGCCTTCCTTTATGTACAGAGAAATCTAGCTACAGGCTATGCACAGTGGTTTCTAATTCTAATAATTCATAACCGCCGACAAGTGCACACCAAATGAACGTCTTCAATTTTGTAAGGGCGCTACCACAATTATGTCGGCGCTGTCGCTATACATCATGTCACCGGACTGGGCCAGCTGCCATAATTAAGACATGCTGTCGTCATTTATCAATACTACCAAACACTATCCATTTCATGAGAGGAGCTAGGCCAAATATTGCGTAAAGAAGGAACGATTACAATTTTAATATAGTTGCTGCAGCAGTTCTCTGGATCGTATGAAAATAGATGGAACGAGGCGGCGCTGTTGGTATGGAGTGACCATAAACGCCGTGAGGCCATGGAGAGGATCAGTACGGCACCAGAGCAGCGCCTGCGGGCTAGCGGGGTGTTTAAGGTGCGGCACTGGATAAATGGCCAAGGATGTAAGGTGTTTTAGTTGTAGCAACAAATGAATGCCCGAAGGGATGAGGGTGGATATAGCCGTGGTATCAGAAAAACACATGCATGGTTGCAGGGTGTTTTTTTATTAATCAGATCCTTTAAAGGGTACCTGTTTAAAGATATCTACAAAATTGGAAAATTAAAGGCTTAAATCACATGGGTATGGCACAATAACAGATTATATGATTTCATCGAAGACATTACATAATATATGAGTGAAGAGCAACGGGACCGCCTGACAGACTCGTTGAAATTCGGACACGGATTGTCTGTCCTGATTAATCTATCAAATATTCACGAACTCTGGTCCATCGGCTGATCGAATTGCTGTAGGAACAGGCTTTGCGGAATACTAAAGACGAACCACTGATTACGGACTCCATCGTCATTCAGCACTTGACACTTTCGATATAAGTTTCTCTCGCAAACATTTCTGAAATGGGTTTGCTTTCAATCGAGGAGGAGAACGATAAGATGCCAGTTCACCCCCACCCCAGTGCAAAATTTATCTTGACGTGCATTGAGCCGAAAAGCCAACACAAGCTCTCCTTATGGAAAAGCCCATGATTGATGGAAAGCATATCCATAAAAAGCTGGGATCGTCACAAACTAAAACATTCTCACACCAGTTGTAATCATAGGATTTCGAAGCGTTATGAACACACTCGTGTGTAACCCGGAAGAGGTAAGTGAAATATGGTCTGTGATGATGTTAAATATTGCCAACCCTCCTTGATCCGGAAGGGATTGTCGGAATCCTCGAGAACGAACCTTGTACATAAGGTTTCAGGCAATTTTCCACCAGGACAAATTATCTGTCCCTGTCCCAGAAATTGGTAATAAATTTATTGTGATTAAGCCCTAATATCAGTCAGTCGATCCCGGAGTCATGTGAACTAATCAAGGACATAGCTAACTTATAATAAACAATACTTCAAGTAAATTGTATTTAGTAGGACATTACGTACAATACATACCATCTAAAATGTAATTACTGTTGTCTGTTGGCCTATGAATGGAATGTCTAAGTAGAAACCACATTCATGTGTAAGATTTCTTTTTCATCCCTCTGCATTTTGTCACTGTATAGTTCCATTCTGAACATGCAGTTCTCTATTGGCTGCCAGTAGTAAAGTACATTTAACTGCATCGCGCCAATTTTCACGCCTACGATCCCCACCTTAAGCTAGGCTTTATAAGACGTTGTGGTTAGTCAGAGCCAGGTCACCGCCGTTCCCTAAAAGATAATCGACACAAATGGTACAGAACAAATTATCCTTTTTCTCTCTATTCTTGTTTTCTTTCCCGTTTTAGAATGCTTCGACACTGATGCAGACAAACCTGAACTTGTCTAAAGACCTAAATACATATGCAGTCATTCATAAATCAGGATGAAGTTCCTACGTTACAGCACCATTTTCACGCATTAGGATAATCTCTTTCAATCGATCGAGCTTTCAAATATATTCCACCCGGACATTTGGGCTTTTACGCAGTTTTGACCAAGGTATTTCTAAACCTACAGAATTTT
>LZCU01040469.1:1390-12619 GCA_001663935.1 Asymmetron lucayanum | reverse complement strand
GCTGCAAGGGACACCAGACTTCTGACACTTCTTTGTTAGCCCAATACCTATCTTCCAGTCCAATTTGGTGTCCGTAGCATCTTTCAATCAAAATATATGAAACCATGAAGCTTCCCTGCAGTACCAGGGTGAGCCGCTACGGGACCCAAAATCTAATCGTTTCGAGGGCTTATCAAGATCTATACACATACCAAGTATCAAGACAATGTATCCAGAGGTTCAAAAGATATTTCGACAACAAGTATGCGGAAACACAGAGGCACCCAAAACAGTACCTCCATTTTTCATGGAGGCATTCAAACTAGGCTGGGTTCACGCTATCTCTCTACCCCATGACTGCCTAGGTTTGCATGGATGTTTAGGCCTGAGGCGGGTGTGACCAGTTGACGCCAATGACGATAATACGCCAGATGCTTTTGCTGCCAGTAAAAGTCCGGAAAAGTGGAACCATTTTATTTGTTCATTGGAATCTCAATAAGGATTTGTCCCCAAATTAAATAACTAGTACTTCTTCCTTGCTTAAAATCTAGTCACCATAAAAACCTACTCATCGTTGTTTTACTTCTCCTGTTTACTTGGAAAGCATGGCAATACATGGTTTAGGGACACCCTGTATCGTGTACTTTATGTCTGTTTAGATTGATGACATTCAACCGTGTCTCAAATGACATTTACTGATTGAACTGATAACTTTTGGTATATTTAGTATTATCACTTTACAGGTTGTACCTACATGCATAGTGATATCTTAATAGAGAAGAGAACATTAATGAAGAGAGGGAAGTAACAGTCATCTGTAAACGTTAACAAGTCCAATTCTACTTTCCACGAGAGAGAATGTTTACTACTTGCAGCAACCACTGTTGTAGCACGATTGACGACTGTAACTGACCACCGTCATTATGGGCCACATGTTGTTGTTTGTCTATAATTTGTCACATTTGTAGTTTCAATGGAAATAAATAAATAAACAGTCGATGAGCACGTAAACACAAGATCGCTTTATATGCCTTTGGAGTACTACTGTAGCATATGTATGCGTGTATATGTATGTGTGTGTGTGTGTGTGTTTGCGCGTGCGTGTGTGTATGTATGTATGTGTGTGTGTATGTGTGTGTGTGTGTGCGTGTTTGTGAGTGTGAATGTGTGTGTACAATAATTGTTCAATGGTTTGATATTTCTTGTCTTATATTTAATCTTGTATTCATTCTCTACTGCCTTCAAAGAAGAAATCAAACTCAAAGATAATAAAGGTAGCAAAAGTAATAGTAGAGCTTTCTATTTACGTTCAGCGGTACACGTGGACTCACATTGCATTTTATTCATTACTCACATGCAAACAACCTTCTACCACGTGTTTGCAATAAAGTTTATGTATTGATATTACATCAATACTTGAAAGCACGGCCGGCCTCTTTGGCACTTATGTCAAGATATAAATCGCTCCAATAACATCCTCTTGACTATACAACAAACAAGAACTTCCTTGTACAGTGTGGTACCTATTGACACTGGGACCAGGGGATTACAGTGTTCTTAGTACGGCATTGTCACTGTTTCCGATGGAGTAGGTTAAAACACAGTCATGGACCGCCCATGTTGAAAGATATTAAAACACGTTAAGCTACCAACCAAAAATAAACACATTCTTATGAATAAACAATACTTGAGTGGACGGAAATCCTTCCTAAACCGTTACTTTTCAACAGACACAGACACGCATTGGCCAAACAAGACACTGCTTTTGTTAATGAGTGCAATCGAGCACGGAGGGAGTTATTCAATGGATAATTAGATTAGTGCCACTTGTCTAATAATCATGCAGGTTTCGTGTGACAATAGTTATAAGGCCTTCAAACATTAGTCAGCGAGGGCTTTATTTATATCAGTGAGAGCGTATACTGGTACCAGGCGGTGGCGAAACGTTGCACAGGATTATGTGGAATTTGAGACACCTGACTCGACCATTTTCGGGGCTTACCAGGATTCAGCCAAATAGTAACCACAAGAAAAACGTAATTATTTCATTAAGGGCGGTCAATATTTCAAGAGATTACAGGTAGATGACAAAGAAAAACACCTTTGTCTAAATTAAGGCAGTTCGTTTCATGTGAGTGATGTTACTTCGTTTAAAGTAGGTTCTGAACACTTCCTGGTTTTCCGAAACAGAAAACTCTGTAATACACTGGTGCTGGTAATGTTTTTTATCTGAAGACAGATTTTTATCATGATTTGGAGGTAAATACAAACTACTTCAGTCAGAACACTGAAAAAGATTAAAATCTAAGAAAGACGACGGCCTAATAACAGCATAACACGCATTGTTTTCCCCTCATAATGATTAGATGGCAGGTGAAGAAATACTTGGATAATCAGCAATCAAGTCATACGTTACTCTGAACAGAGTTCAGCTTCTTCTTTTGGTTTACCTGTAAAGGAGTAATTTAAATCTTGATCGTCTCGCAGCCTTTTCCAGCGTTAGTGTAAAAGCGTGGCGTTCTAACACCCGGATTAGAATGGCAGACTCGCAGCCAGTGCACAATTGTACCTGTCAAAATCCGGGAGATCTGGGATAAAATCTATGATTAGGATGTAACGAAGGGAAATCCCTCGGCACGCATGTGTCTCATGTGCCCTTTCTTCACGATAATGCTACCCGGATCTATTGTATAAGAGACCTTAGGGGAAGGAAGCAGTGGTCCTTCTTTAAAGTAAGACTACTGTTGATCATATCGACCCATTGTGCATGATGAAAGAGCAAGTATATTCTGCTACTAATGTTTATATGTAAGCTACTAGTAGATATTAAAGTTTTTCATTGTATGCACCAGTTTTGAAGAAATATTCCTACATTTTGCCCATTTTGTGCATTTTATTTCGGTCAGGCAGAAAGGCCATTGCTTGATTTGATTATTTGAATGACTGCATGGCATGAAATAGCTTCCACCAAAATCTATTGTAACCATCACCACCGCCAAAGCCGCCATGCCAAAGCAAAGTCGTGCAAACTTAGTAAGGTCCTGTTTAACGCAGAAACGTCAACTTGATTAGTATGCATGCTGCCTTCTGGCACACCTACCTAGAGCTAAAGAGGATTGGGAGAATTGGAGGGCGGGTCATGGACATCCGTGCAACACACGCAGCCAGATTATTCCTCTTTAAATATCTATAATACATGTACGTGTACTTGCAAACTGACTTTACGTTTATACCTCATCTTTTTTGTACGGTGACGTACTCACGAAGATCAGACAGGCGACCATGTTTTTCGTCAAGCTTTCCTCCGTGGGTTTTGAGTGTTTGGTGTTGTCATCAGTATATTGAACGAACAGTATATATTTGCCAGTGCCTTAGGTTTAGCCTTCGTTGACCATTGAAACCTTGATGGCATGTCTCTAGATGATATTATGTGAAAGTTTGTGTCACTATGTACATAACCTGTGCTCTTCGATTTTCGATGAACAACTCGTTGTCACATGATCGACCGTGGAACATTCTTTTACTTTCAAACTGCGAAAAGTGTATGAACAGTAGAATAATGAACTATCATCGTAAAAATGGAGCAGTTAAAGTTACAAGTTTTATTGCAAAAACGTAACGTTATCCACGACAATAACGGTAGGTCTTTTATTAGAAACTGGATCAACAAAATGTCCACGAAAATCTTTATTGTACTTTCTCCTTTTCGGTATTTTACTAGTTAGCCTTGTCTTCATATGTAGCTTCACACCATAATATCTACTGTACAATTACTTCTCTATAGAAATACAAATATATCTTACATACTATAAAGACGTCATTTACAAGTCTACAGTGTTTCACCGAAATATTCACCCGTGTTTTGCCAGGTGATTATTTCCATACATTGAACTTTGGAATATACACGCATACCAATAGTAACTATAAGCTTTGAACAACAATTATCGCCTCAATACATTTCACATATCATATCCTGTTTTACAGCAGTATTAAATGTCAACATTTAAAAATGACCGCTTTATCTGAAATTCCTTAAATTTTATTTAAGCCTCTACACAGCCGTCTATTCATAGTCTCTATACACAGCCATACAATCTATTCATATTTTCTAAAAAGAAAAACAGATCACAAACCATGACATCTCCGGAATGTGCGTATTTCTAGGAGCTGACTTAAACAACCTGAACATACATAAATATACACATACACACGCCATGCTAAGGCCACTTCTCGAAAACCAGCAACATTATGGTCAACTATAGGTTCAATTTGCCTTACACGATGTCCATTTGTTAACATTAGGTATCGTTTGCAAACCGCTACCTCTCAAACAGCGGTAAATGTGACCTATCTACAGATGAAGGTCGGCGGTGCGGTGTTCTCATTCAATATCAGGCGTACATCATGTGCTTTTCACGTGAGTAAATCATGTGATCATCACGTGATCACAGTTTTGCAGACTTCTGATGGGTTCCTTCCGTTCCTGCCACTGCGCAGAATCCGCCCGTACATGGCATGCCCGTGCCGCCATTTCTTTCACGGTAGTAGCACGCACCGCAGTAGCCGCCATATGCATGGGCATAGGGGGAGGGCAGTCCCAGGCACCTGTTATAAACACAATTAAAACAGTCAAATCGTCTAGAATGAAGATAAAAGAACAAGAACATCAAGAGTCATTCCAATTGGGCTACTGGTTCTGAAGTGCATATCTGATGGTTGTTTCATCAGAGTTCTGTTTGAAAACTATTTTTCAAAGTGGTGGATTAATGTCACCTGATGGTATTATGTGAACTGAGGTTATATGGCTGAGTGATGCACAAACCGGAAACAATATGATGACATCATGTGGTATTAATAAAGAAGTACAATCCTTCTACCTCACATACACCAATTATATTAATACTCTTTTAAGGTTGCAAATTCGTTTATATTTTTGTACATTTTTGAGCGTTCCTAGGATGTTATCTTTAATGGAGTGATACGTATTGTTAGGACGAACACTGACTGTTACCGAGCTGGAAAAATGTTATTAGTATCTTTTCCGTAGATAAATTAACTATAGCCATGTTCGCACTGCATCGCGGCTATTACGGTAACTTTATTGCAGGAGTAATCGCTTGGCCATAATTAAGCCAGTCGGGAACAGAGTATCCACAGCGTTTAATAATTGCATTCCTATACACAGAAAGTCGTCATAAATGTGCGAATGAAAGATCGCGTCACAGTTGATACGCGCGGACAACAAAACATCCCACATTGCTGTGTCCAGTCCCACAATACATTATCCTACTGTATTCAACAACATAGAAACCGCACATGATAATTGTAGTATAGATAGAAATCAATGACACAGACTACAAATAAATTGGACATTAAAAATTTTGGGAGCTGCCGTCATCGCATGTTCCACCTGTTTGGTGTCCCAGTTTCCCTGTGAGAACGAACGATCGCCGCAGGTATCTCTATTGTCCCCCGGCAACAGATGGGACACTTGATAAAAACACTTTGATCCGCCGCACTTTCCCACTCTTCTGCACCGGCAAAATTGAGCCAGGCTGGCGACGAAAATTGCCCCATGACAAAAGCGACTGAGAATCCGATACCACAGATTCCCCCAGCAAATTCTGGGGTCCGGAGAATTATCCTTTGTTTTGTAGCCGCTTGGGAAAAGGTCTTCTGTTTTGCTTTAGTCGCAAAGCCACAATATGCACATACCATTGGTAACAGCTTTGTAGTAAATATTAAACTTCCATTGTATTGGCCATTGCATCGGTAGCACCTTTATTGTTATCAAAATGTACAACACAAATTACACGTCTTTGACGATTTCCCTTTTGTGCCATAACACCACGAATCATGCTACGTATACCAATATACTTATGCACACTATTGTATGTCTACTTATGCCACTCTGTCAATCTCTTGGTAAAACTACATTTAACAGATAGAATGCACCCTCATAAGAGCAAGCATAATTTACCAACTAAGCAAATAGACCAAAATTTGTGCCACATATTACAGACTTAATTTGCTCCGCACAAAAACTTCTTAATCTTCTAATCCCCTCATAAATGGCTTGGCACCGGATGATATGACTTCTTCTTTGTCTGATCTGCTTTGAAAGAAGATAAGAACAATGCTTTATGTTGTATGACGAGAGAATAGTATAGTATAGTACCTGGCAGTATATTGGTAACATATTATTTAAGTCTGGCCGAATTGAAGATAAAAGAAAAGGTCTGAACAACAAGTTACTTATTGCCGTATCAGCTGATGAGTACGTATCTGGAAAACGTTTGAAGCCCTGGCAACAGTCGAATTTCACCAGGACAAAGACCGTCTCTGGGACAAAGTATGTGAGAAAATCATGTTCTGGGAATGATAATTGTTTCCAAAGAGCCTTGCTTTGTGTCACAGTGTGCTGCAATTATGAAATTTGAATCTGATAAATCTCCATTCCTCTGTAGCAAACATGGCTGGTATGTAAGTAGCGAACAGACACCTACAAAGTACATCCGTTCTCTGAAGGGCAGAGGACAACGACTCATCAGCGACATCGCAACCATTTGATTATTTCAATAGGGTTGTTTGATATCAAAGTATCTGCACTTTACATTATTGAGATGGAAACGATATTCCCATTGTGGTGTTATTAAGCCAGATCCACTAACAATTAAAGTAATTAAGCAGGTTTGCATTCTGATTATAATGGTGTAATATTTCACGCGACTGGTCTGGGGATCTACATAACTAGAATATTTGCGCTGATAGAACGCCCTTTTTTCTGCCATAATCAGCTAAAGAATCTGTGTTCCACATTTTTCCTTAAACCCGTTCAGTTATTGGTGTTGCGGTCCTGGGAGGTAACGAGGCTGAATATTTGGACTAAACCCAAACGTTGTCGACCAGATTCTCTGAGGTGATATCGCACAGGGAAGTAATCCAAGAAGAGGGAATGAAATTAGCTGACACTTAGCTGAGACTCAATGATACATGTGATTTTTTGTAAGCGGCCGAGTATTAGCGCGAGCTCTGCAAAGGCATCACGCGCAATATACAACTATGGGGTGTCAGGGAGGTCACTACCTAATAAACCCACCCATGATAGGCAATGCCAGTGTAAAAAGAACACGTTGATTTACGTACAAGCATTCCCTTTTTTCATTCCAAATTTCTTTTTTATACTTGGGTACTACGCCTGATAGTGTTTCTTTCTATATGAACAATTACCTTACCTTACCTGGGCCCTAGGCCACCGATGATCCTCTTCATATATGAACAATACTCAACAACATTTCAACATTATGAGTACTTGCCTACATTTTAATTTTAAATATCACTTCAAAAGGAGCTCTTTATTGCTTCTTTTTGTTGTGCAGACACGGGTAAATACCCAAAGAATATACGATACGGAATACCAGAAGGTTACATATATTGGCTATAAATGTAACTCGGCAACATTCTGACGTTTTGGTGGCAGGAAAGACAGCTAAAAAAGGTAGTGTATTTGCATCACATCGTGGTAGTGCACATGTCTGCCTTTAGACCACAAGCATACAAGGAAACACATATTCTCCGATGGGAAAAGGAACATCTGAGATATACATATGCAGTTCTGTATTGTATCATCTCGTATAGTCGTTTGTCGCGTCAGTTATTTAGTTTCTTCGTGCATGTCCGTAATGTTGGTGTTTTACCTGTATTGTTGGTCTAATTGCGCCTTCTCGATCCGCTTGTCCTTCGCGCGGCGGTTTTGGAACCAGATCTTGATCTGTGTTTCGGACAGGTTCAGCATCTCTGCCAACTCGAACCTGCAACAACAAGGATACAAAACATCAATGTGGATGGTGTATGTGTTATATAAGGAATAACAACAGAGGAAAATGTACAAAGTGCATCCCAGAGAAGAAAACAAATAAAAAAGAACAGACCAGAAATGTCCGTAACAATGGACAAGGGAAATCTAATAATAAGTACGTTGCTAATATTTCTGGTGATTATATGCTGTTAGCCTTTTGTTCATTTGTTTACTTGTTTGTTTGTTTGTTGTTTGTTTGTTTTACAAATTCACTCTTTCTTTTCACGTGCAAAGTTGTCAACCGAAGGAACGTGAGTGCTGCTGAGAACACGTTCAGAACACGTAAAAGAATAGGCAATCGTCTGACCAATGGTAAATTGATTGTCCACGTCTGTTGTTGTTGATGATGATTCTATTGTTGTTGTTGTTGTTGTTCTAACTTGATTGCTGTCTTTCCGACTCACCGTCTCGGTCTGGTGATGTACTCAGTCCGGTTGTACTCCAGCTCTAGCTTCATGGTCTGCTCGGTGGTGAAGGTGGTCCTCTGCCGCCGCTGCCTGCTATCCTTCCGCCGGCGTCTGATCGGGACTGGCGAGGGAAACACAACCGGTCATGGTACGGAAAACAAGGATTTTAGGATTGCATGGGCAAATATAGCGGATACTCCATAAAAAGTTGAGTAACATGTTTAGGGAGCTGGACATCGAACAACCTGCAGACAGCAATGTCCTCATTTTGTTGAATTGAACCTGCAGTCTTGTTTTTAAAAAAGTAAAATAAACATTACAAAATATTAAAAAACAAGGATTTGAGGCCTTGCTCGCACTTTTGAAGGAACTCCGTATAACACTTTGGCGCCAAAATTGTAAATATTATATTATAGTGCAGTGCAATAACATTTAACTGCATTGACATGTACAACGGCTTTTCAACATTTCTGTGTCGTTATTTCTCATTTCCAGCGTATGTAAACAGTGCAAAAGCAATATGCATAAAGTCCCCTTAATTTGAGATGGCACTTAAACCCCGTGGAACAAATATCAGAACATGGCTTCCTATCCAGAAGCGCTCAGATTTTAATGACTTCTCACTACACACACCATGGTATTTTGATCCATGCTTCTCGTTATGCAATGGAACAGTGTTGCGTAAATTTACCATGTAAGGAGATGAGTACAAAGTAAACTTCCAAATCGCCAAATATCTTACATAGAGGGCTTTTAAAATTTCAGGGTGAGATCTGCTTTGAATGCGATGATCTCGAACTATCGTGAATGTCCGAACTGAGATCCGCACTGTCTCTTTTCCACTACTGTCTGTCCGTTCGTGCCACACAAGCTAGCACGAACACCCCAAAATACCAAAAGATGTACAGACGGTCTAGTACCGTCAAGTACTGTGGGCACGATGCAACGCGAAAGTTTTCAGCAACACTCATGATTGTTCAAGATTTTAGCCCGGCCGTTCCATCTACTTGGAGTCTGGTGTTACCCAGGTGAATGAAACATGAACTGACCATGCCCAAAATCTTCAATCGAATCAGTGCATCTGTCGTGAATCATAACAAAGCTTGATAGTTTACGTCAACGGTAGTTTTGATGCATACTTTCTGCCTGATATGATGGATGATTAAAGGGATGATTAAAGGGAAGGGAAGGTAAAGGGAATTGTAAGGTAATTTGTATAAAACGGTAAGCAGCCCAATAATAGGTTCTTTCAATGCGACAACACATAGGAAAATACAAGGGGTAATATCTGTACACGCGGTGTCTGCCGTAAAGGAAGAAATGTGAAAATGAGGGGGAAATAGGAAAACGAATTCGCACCAGAATGTAAAAATACGTTTGAAATGCACAAGATGTTACAAGATATGCACATTATGACAGGCCATAGATTATTGACCCGTAGAACACGACCCGACATTTATACAACCCCGCATGATTCTTATTGGCAGTTGGCCCGCCCCTAACGTGACCATATCAACAGCTTCTAATTCCCAATCTGATAGCACATAACACTACTCCATCAAATATACATTATAGTCTTGTTATAAAATATCTATCAAGCCGCCGTATGTTTCATGATGATGAGCTACCCTTATGGTAGTAGGAGGATTACTGAATGATTCTATAGGGAGACAGGTGCGTCCGTTTCCGCTAGGCGCAGCTGCTCGTTTGAGAAACGAAAGGAAAAGCAAAATCTGGCACGATGAATAGAAAGTCCAGGTCTCCGTTTTGATGCAGAAATAACAGGGCGTGAATTAAATCCAGATTCTTTGAGTGGGGCATCTGGACTGTGCTTCATCACCTAATCTGTTTTGTTTATGTACTTTAATTACTGTTTAATATAATATGTATTATCTAATGCCTTTTATTGATAAATTTTGTACAAGTGGCGGCGGGGATATAAGTTGTGTAACTTGAGGTCGTCCCGTCCCTTCATTTTGTTTTACGTATCTTGAATAAATAAAGAAATTTAAAATCCAGCAAAAGGTTTTATTCACGAAATATTGCCACCTGATCAAATATTGGACGAGCCAAACGTTGGGGAGGGTAGAACACTACGGAAGTGTTTCCTCTCACTTTTTCAAATGAGAAAAATTTTGCTTAAACTGGATATTTTTTCTGGCACTGTAGAAATTTGCACACCTACTTAGCTGTAGTCTTGGTATAAGCCATGAAGCTTAAGTACAGAAAAAACAAGTGGATGATTTAGCTTCAGAATTACTGTTGACATTACATTGATGGCAGGCAAGCAACTTGTACTTTCACTAAGATCTAAATGGAGCTTCTTTCACTTGTGGTGCCATTTTCACAGTTTCTACAAAGCCAGTTCAACAAAATGTCTCGAACATACTGATTCGTAAAAGGCGCTGTCCGGTTCTCTCTTCTGGTTACCACATAGAAGGCATGTTAATATGATTATGATACTGGTTGCATCGTAGCACTTGACTTTCTAATAAAACGTTCTTTGCAAACATCTTTGACTGATCATGATATACATGTAGTCGTTACTTACAATATCCAGGTGGCAATGCAGGTAGACTGGTTCCACCGCCGTAACCATAGTCTGAGTAGGAGCCGAACCCAGTGTCTTGGAGGTACGACCTAGCGTACAGGATAGAGACAAGTACATTTTCATTAGTGTCGGTAAATTCCATGATCACGTTATATCTTTCTTCTAGCTTAATCAGTGTACCTCACCTCGAAGTTTCCGTCGCACCTACGTGCTCAGAGTAACTGGATCGACATCATTCCTGAAGAAGGGTTATGTCGGTGGGACTGAAAATTTGAGGTGAGTTACATTAGTGTGTTTAGAGAAAGGATACAACTTGATTAAATACATTCTCAATTCAACCAGCAGGTAAAACGTTAGAAATACAAGCAAATCGTACAGGTGAGTAGTTTTGGAAAACAGTGAATCGATATAGTAGTTTTTCGTCTAATTGTGTT
>LZCU01040112.1:4409-15195 GCA_001663935.1 Asymmetron lucayanum | reverse complement strand
CAACATCGGGGCTGGAACTCGGGACCTGCCGATTATAAGTCGACCGCCTTAAAGAAAAACAAACTAAAAAAACACTCACTGCCGCAGAGGAACTCGCTGAAGCCGATGTCCTTCAGCACGGGCAGGCTGCACTTGAAGATGTGCAGGAACACGCCGTGCTGCGGGAGGCTATAGGACAGCATGGCCGCACACAGCGCCGCCAGCGCCAGGGACTTCAGAACGTACCCCAGGCAGATCCGCGACCGCTTGAACCCCTCCTCGTACCGGATGATCGTCTCGCAGAACTGCGCTATCTGCGCGTCCTCGAAGGTCACGTCTTTCACCTTAGCCTGAAACAGATCGGAGACAACTAGCTGTTATAACTTCCAAGCAGCTTGGAGTTCAGTCTTGTTGTGCTTTAGTCCACTCCCAACGGTTGCGACGAATGGACTCTAGGCTAGTACATCACGCCCCGCACAGTGTAAATTTGCTGCTCATACACCATGCCGTTAACCCCCTCCCCCGTCCCAGGTTGCCCAAGAAGCCCGGTCTGGATAGGGCAATGTCTGGACAGGAGGAAGTAACTGGTAAGAAAGATGGCTGGGGATGTCTTTTCTGGCTCACACCATGCCTTTAACCCCCTCCTCCATCCCAGGACAACGATGGACAACCAAGACATACCAGGATGCCCCAAAAGCCCGGCCTGGATAAGCTTATGTCTCATCGTTGGGTTTAATCGTCCTGAGTATTTTAGATTCTCTGCCATTGTCAAGGCTGGGAGTGCTTTTAAGGAACCCCTTGAAAAAATGTTCAGGATGGACAAGGAGGTTTAATCAAATTGATTTGACCCCAGAATCAAATTGATTAAACCTCGTTGAGATAAATAAAGGCAATGCTGAAAGCTCTCACCTCCACACGAGATGTGCTTCGTGGGTTGTCAGCTTCCTGCAGTTCCTCGTCTTGTCGCTGGAAGGCGCGGATGCGCAGATCAATGGCAGGTCGAAGCCGCCCAGCTTCCAGCACCAGGGTGTAGAAGCGGATCACGCCCGATACTAGTGTGAACAACAACAGAACCGGATCACACCTGATACTAGTGTGAACAACAACAGAACCGGATCACACCTGATTCTAGTGTGAACAAGAACAGAACCGGATCGCACCTGATACTAGTGTAAGTAAAACAACAACAGCGTAGAAGCGGATTACACCCGATACTAGTGTGAGCGACTACATAACTGGCTCACACCCGATACTTATGTGAACAAAAACAACAACACTGTAGAAACAGATCACCCCGGATGCTAGTGTGAACAAAAACAGCAAGAAGTGTAGAAACGGATCACACCCGGCACTAGTGTGCACAACAACAAGAACAACACCGTAGAAACAGATCACACCAGATGCTAGTGTGAATGAAAAATAACAACAATGTGGAAGCGGATCAATAATAGTGTGAACAACAACAGAACCGGATCACAACGGACACTAATGTGAACAAAAACCACAACCTCAGTGTTCGGATCACACGCGATACTAGTGTGAACAAAAACAACAAGAGTGTAGAAGTGGATCACATCCGACACTAGTGTGAACAACAATGAAATAAAATCAGAATTACATGACAATTTTATGGAGGCCGGGGGAATATATTGCCCCAGAAGTTGTGGGGAATAAAAATAGCTGCCATAAAAGAATCAACTCCTATGTGTTGAGCAAAAAATGGATTTACAGTAATCCTTTTTCACACACACACATACACGCGCGCGTGCACATACACACACATGTACACACACACAAACACATACACACAAACACACACACAACGAAACACGCACACACATGCACACACACACGCCCGCGCGCACACGTACACACACACGCGTGCACACGCACACACACACACACACATACGCACACACATACACACATACACACATGCACACACACGCGCGCGCACACACACACATAACCACATGAATTGGGTGGGTGATCAGCGAACGACTCCCACAGACAATCTTGTTAATCTCAAAGCAGATCTTGGAATGCAAGATCGTAACTTCTGCTGACAGCCCAGTTTTCCCTGTTATAAGCCTCCCATGCTGCTGGGCAGAGAAACAGAGGCAGTCGGCATTTGTCATGATCTTGCCTCCCAGGATCTGCTTGGAGATCAACGTGGATCTCACGTATCATGCGTCGCTAGATGTTGAAGTTACTAATTCCAGTTCTCATACCACGGGACCCCTGCGAGACTGTCAGAACACCCTGCAGCCTGGCTTAATAAAAGTCCACAAAGTCGCTACGACCCCCGACCTTTATACGTAAGTCCGTCCAAAAAATCAATTAAGTCGCTTTCAGGCAACCGACTCCGAGCCTTCACACTTGACATCTTACACAAAACCAGTAAGTCATAACTAGGAAACGGACTCCCGACCTTCATACTAAAATCCGTATAAAAAGTCCACGATGTCGCTGCCAGGCAACGGACGTTCAGCCTTTATACTAAAATCCGTCACACCCCCATCAAGTCTGTTGATACCGAATACAACATGAGCTAGGTTAAAAATTCATTAAGTGCCTACCAGGAAACGGATTCCCGTCCTTTATATAAGTTTCCGCTACATAACTTAGCAAGGTTGCAGATATCGAATACAACTTGGGCTTAGTTTAAAATACATTAAGTCGCTACGAGGCAACGAACTCCCGACCTTTATACTAGAATCTGTCACTTCCCCAGCATGTCTCTTGATACCAAATACAACATGGGCTTAGACAAAATGCATTAGGTCTCTACCAGTCAACGGACTCCCGACCTTTATACTAAAATCCGTCCATCCCCATATAAGTCTGTAGATACCGAAAACAGCTTACTGATGTGTGGAAGGTTGAGCCAGAAGCAGTTGACGACAAACATGGCTAGTTTCTCTACCAGGACAGTGTAGAGGAAGTATTGTAGATAGATGGGCAGGGTGGCGTGGCAGGCTGTCCGCACGAAGTCACTCATGGGCACACTGAAGTACTGGATGGCCTGCTCTCGGCTGATGTAACTGTAAGGGCAAGAATTTTCCTAAGTTTTAACATGTTTTACATTATTTCAAACATTAGCACGAAAGATCATCTGTGTCGGTCCCATGATCAAGCTTCCTCTACCCTCTCACAAAAGAACAAACATTGGATACAACCGAATTCTGTGTCTGTATTGGTTAAGGCGGTATAACCTCCCTTCGGCGTAACACATCAGCTCGCAGGGACGCGGCGTAGCAGCGGGTTGAATTATTTCATGGCGGGGGTAAACGAAGCCATCCACATCAGAAGACCACCAACCGGCCACTTACGACCCGTTACTCAAGTCACGTGCTCCTAAAGTCACGTGCCGCAACTAATTGGAACAGCATCATTTATGAAGAAGGCCGACGTAGATGCTGCTGAAAATTCGAAGTGAGTAACATTGACTCAGTTGGAAGAAACGATAAAACTTTATCATATTCTGAAACAATTCACTTCGAATTTTTCTGTGGCTAAATATGAATATATCGCCGTCTGCTGGAAGAGAAAAAAGTAGATAATAAAACATTTTACTGGGCATTGTTGGTCCTCACCTTACTAAACAGTGTTATGTCGGCGGTTATGGCCAAATGCAATGCAGTTTGGTAAGAGGATATCTTGGAAATATATTTTTTATTCTTTTGTTCCTTTTCTTTCTTTTTCACCTTTCATTGTTATTTCTTTCTCTCTTTTTCTTTTTCTTTCACTTACATTAAGCCATAATAACAGACCTTCTCTGGATCTTATCAAGATCTACCTACATACCAAATATCAAAATAATCCACCCAGGGATTCTTCACTTATGCTGCTCACCCCCCCTCCCCCAAAATAACCTTCTTGACGAAAATGAAGATGGGGTGGGTCATGATGTGATACACGTAACCCCTCTCAGAACCACTCCCGCTATATCATGCTTGGAGAGTATTCAATCTTATCCATTCTTCCATGCTTTTAGTGCGGTATTTTAAAAGAATTGATTAAAATGACTGAATGTACTTGCTGCATTAATTCCTGTACTAAGCTTTTAGCGATGGACTCTTAACGGATTAGAATGTTATATTTGATGTATGAATTAAATGTACATGTATTAAATTTTAGCCCTGTTTTTATACGAATTGATTCGAATAAAATATTATGACGTAGAAAATGCACTCATTTTAAGATATTATGTACACTTTCAATTTAATCTTTGTCTTATTGAGCCCCATTGTAAATACTCGATAAATTTCATGTACATCTTGTGGCATGCCAGTCGATATTCAATAAATCTGAATTTTGCATGTAGGTTATTCTGTGACGCTAATCGACAATATGACAAAGTTTTCAACCGAGACGGGGGCCGATACCGACTTACAAGCACCTTTGACCCTTTGCTGACGTCACACTTCCGCTCTGGTTGTGAGTTGTAGCATTGGGTCATTCCAACTTGAGAAGGATCAAAGGACTGATCGAAAGCTCGTTAATGGTAAGAGCTCAATTTTGTGTACGGTTTAAGTTTAAAACTTTATCATAAATCTGAATCTATTTTAATCTCACCCTTGGTAGGTGTCGTTCCCACTCAGGTCCGGGAAGCAGAGGATCTCATGTCCCATCAGGCCTTTCAGCGTGCACACCACGCCCACCACGAAGAAGCCGATGAGGAGGTAATCTATGGCCACGTCCCACCACGGCTTCAGCGCCTTAATAGCCACCGCCCTCTCCACGGGCCTCTGTTCAAACATAGCCATGGCTGTGGACTATCTCTGGTCACAATCTGAAAACAACGGAAAGTGTAGGTACATGTAAGTAGTCCCATGGTAGTCTTCAAGCAGACGTGTCTGGTGGACGAAAAAAGAGCAGAATTTGACTAAATAGGGCGAAACAGGTTGTCAAGGGATTTCAGTCAGTAAGTCAGTCAGCATGTCCGCGCCGGCAAATTCACTCCTACTAGGCTTTTAGTCCTAACTTGGCCAAAGTCCCCTATATGGCCCAATTCTTATTTTTCAGCCAAGCGGGAGTCTGGTAGAGGCTAGACCCATGGCCTTTTCCAGGCCGTAGGGCCACTGTGTTTAGGGTGCGATATAGGAAGGGGAGCCCAACCGTCTCCTTCCACCGTCTTTACCTCCTCAACACAAGTCAGGCAGTACCCATCTATACACCTGGGTAGAGGGAGGAGAGTAGTTTTAAGTGCCTTTCCCAAGGACAAGGTCAAGCCCAAATGGCAGGGGATAGAAATCCCCGACCTCTCAGTCTCGAGTCCATCACCCTAACCACTATACGCCACACACATTGACGTCACATAGAGGGGAAGGTTTATATCAGAAAAACCTTGTATTATCTGTGGTCAAATCTGAAACAACGAAAGACAGTTTGAATAATTTAAGTGCTTGGTAGCACAGAAGGTGCCACGTTTCCTTAATTACTGTTTCTGTAGCAGAGAATATTCTACGGGAATGGGTTGGTATCCCCTGCTCGAGGCGCCTCCTCGAACATGGGACACCCGGGTTTACGTCCCCTCTAAAGGACAGTTTTCAGCTCCAGTCCACTATTTCGATTGTGGTAGCGATCGTTGGGGAGCGGAAAAGCTGGATCCCAGTCTAGTTCACTCGCTGACATGCAGACAACGAAGGGCAGTTCTAATAATACCGCAACATGGATTTATTACGAGGCTTAGCACTGCCTTTGTTCGGAAAACAAAGCATAATAGATACTAGACATTGTAATGCATCGAATTTCGATGTCACGAACGAGACATTTATCAAGGGGCAATTAATGATAATTGGGTCATTTAGCGGGCCAAGGTCAAATACAGGTACATATATGCGTGTAGAGGCCCTGCAAAAATCTTACAATCGGATTCAATGGAAATGTTAGACATAATTGTACAGTTTCGAAAATCGGCACAAGCGCTTACATATGCCAGAGCTTGGGTAAATGTTATTATGTGCCGTTCGCTGTAGCAGCGACCCTTCATAGCAGCATCCCAATGTCACGTTCTAGATTATCACGTCCGCATACATAGATGCCTGTTGAAGGGACCACGCACAATTTTGCTGGTTCAGTTGAAATTTTCTATTCAACTGTATAATTTTTAAAACAGAGCTTGGAAAACGCTCTGATTCGACATTTTTTGCTGATGCTACTCCCCTTCATTGTACCGTTTCAATATCACGTTGATGTCGCTCTCGTGATTCATCAATTAAAACATCCCAAAATAGAAAAACAGAAGATCGCACCACTACTAGATGGCAAGAAAGAAAAACTAGCTCCATTTCCACCATAATCCTTCCCATCCTCTTCCTAATACCTACATGCCTCTCTTGTAAAAGCCCACCTAACCGCCAACACGTAGTACTTTATTACAAGAGTGCCCTCCGTAACCTTACTAGTGATAACAGCCCTTTGGGAAGTCACATCCAGTGATGGCTCGCAAATGAGGGGTTGAAGAACGCTCTTAAGTATCTGAACTAACGTAAGCAACCTTGTGGTAATTTATTCTAAGTGCTTCTAAATGAGATGTCAAAGTGGTTTTTCAAGCGCTAGTGGTCGCGAAAGACTTGCTATCTGTTCTTGTCATTTCAAATGGTTCTATACATCCCACCCACATGTCATCTAACCATTTATAACCCACGCTTCATATTAAAGGTAGCCGCAGTGGGGGTCTGTCCATCCACACAACCACTAAGCAACCGATAATTCAACAAATTTACCTAATATGTAACACAACGTGGTTTGTATCTTCTTAAATCTTCAGAATGAAATGTTGGCGAATATGTAACATTGAAAATCGTACACCTTTTATTTATGGCTAATAAAGATATTAATTTTTCCTCTAATTCTGCTAAGTGTCAAATTGATGGATGGATTGATAGCTTACCAAAGCGGTGGGAACGCACGGGGTAAGTAAAAGAAATAAGTATCACTTTGCGATATCATTACTCTCTAGGAGACAAACTATGAACCTTTGGTATTTCAACTGCACGAATCATAATTCTACGAGTCTACCTTGCTGTGACTAGGGTAAAATGGCCTTGACGGAAAGGAAATATACAGAAAATGATATGTAGATTTTTCCTTTTGTTTTACAACAGTCGTTACTGCTAATGTGGTGCTTAAAAGGATTTCGCCAGTTCCATTCAATCAAGCATGTAATTTCACGTATTAGCGCAGAATGAGCTTTTTTTTTAGTGAAAATTGGATATTATGCATACGGATGGGGAGGGTACAAAACGCCACGAACGCAACAGACATGTTAAGCTATTACTATTGTACCCGTAGACACACATAGAAGCTAATCTATACGGATTTTCAGCGGAAATATTGGATTTCTTTCACGCGTATTTTTTTTCGCCTCGGTCTAATAGGCACATATATTGAACCCACCTGTCTAAGACAGATAACAGTCAACCGGTGACTTTGTAACATCGCTTCAAACACGACACACAATACATTAAAGCAATAGTCACGTACCTCGCTTTGTCACCTCTTTGCCCCCGGCGTTTTTTAGTTAACACATCATTTTTCCCATGGCATTTTTCACGCTAAAGGCCTCTCTACTAAGTCCCTGCGTCTGCTCTCCGCCGGCTGGTCACACCAAGTTCAAAATGTAGTCGTCCGCTGGCGGTGATAAGTCTGGATTTGACGTCAGGTGACGCACATGCACATTAGGCGGCAATTAGAACCGCACATCGCGCACGTACGCCATGTAGCCTCGAACAACAGACATCTTCGTGAGGCTACCTGGCGTATATTACATGTCATGGACGTCAATGTATTCGTTTTGTAAATGTGATTGGAGTGCCGCACCTCAATCACGTTTAAGAACTCACCACAATTATAGATAAGAGTAGGGGTGTGCCCAACGTCGATCTGCGATAGAGCAAGTCACACTAACTCCCTTATAACCAGTTTTTATAATTTTGGGGATGAAACGGTTTACCATTTACGCTATTAAAAAAAGAGACTCTGTTTGCAAGCATTTAATATTAATAATATTTCGCCATGCTAATTAGTCTGGACTACAGCCATCTCTGTGACGTCACTTCACATACGTGCACAAATCTCATTCGTCAGCCGTCACGGAGGTCACCAAAAGTTAGCGATAATATAGCACAAACTTATGTATACATGTATATTCTTAGGGCTGTAAGACAAGAAAAAATGCTAATCCAGCCAAAATTGTTCAAAGAAAACAAGTTCTATATAAATATGGATTCTACCTGGTCGAAGCGTTGTCTTTCTTCATTTCCAAAAGATAGTATTTAACACAGCCATCACAAAAATGTAAGCTCTACACTTTTAGCCAGTTAGTCATGTATAATGGACGTCCACAAATGGAGATAACCGATTCTTGCTTAAGAAAAAAACCTAAGACAAGGGCTCTGATTGTCTCTAAAATGTGGCATGGCCAGTTTGCAACTACGTGTACACACAAATCATTACCTGTTGACTTACACAGTGAAACAGCATCACATGTCTTACACAGTGATTGTCGGACCACTGCACCCAAATAAGGAAATTACTCAAAGTAGGCTTTTATAAATTTTAATAACATGTCCTACAATATTCCAATGACACATGTAAAACCCACATTATTCTCAATTTACAGATGAGAGATTTATTATAAGTATTTATGATGATTATACTGTCTAAATCTTTCAAAGATCTCAACAGCCTTTAGTTCTACAACTTGCCACATACTTACAACTGTTAACCAGTTAAATGGCTAATTTAACAGACAGCCATATATAAACAGCAAAAGAGTAGATAGGATGCATGACACACTTGTACAGAAACCTCCTCCTCACCTCACCTCAGTACAGAAACAAAAGTCATTATTCTAAAAAGACATTTGCGATCAGAAGTATACAGCATATGTGTTTTTTGCATAGAATAGATGCCCACAAAGAAGAAGCGACAAAAATGATTTTTATGACTAGAAGTATGCAGATATGATATATCTATACTTTTCTATTCAACAACTTGACATACTCGACACGTAAGTTTTGGCTGCCATACTCTTAGAAGTGTGACCGTACTTCATTTCACAAGATATCTGAGGCACTTCTGTCTTTTTCTTGTTACAAACAGAAGAAAATTATAAGAATAAACTAGACGACTGGAAAGAATTAGCAAAAAGGTGTCTTGGAACATTATATACTGCAAAACTTCTGATTTCAATTCAAACATGACAATCACCTTGTTTTTCTACAGTATTGTCATGGCACAGCAAGTGTCAAAAACCTATCACAGACATTTTCCTCACCAGTACAATCAGTACATAGCTTTTCACATTTGCAAGGTAGTTCAAATGTCAAATAGCATAATTAACAGCCTTATTGCTTCTACTTCTTTGTAAGTGTCAACATCACATATCATGAACAGAGCTCAGGGAGCCATGTTATGACTACGACTTGGGGGCATTCTAAGGACAGTCAAGGATGTGTCATACAAATGTTAGCTGTGTTGTGATGGGCAACATCATTGTAAACCCTTGTCAATGGTCTGTTCTGTCAAAAGCTGGTAGAAAATACCTTTTCTGAAAATCGGCTGACATATCATCAGATGATTTGTGATTGGGGCTGAAGAGACCTACCAAATCAACACAGCATAAAAATTAATTTGTATCTACGGAATTATATTCCCAAACTTCACTGGTAACAAGGCAGTCACTTCAGAGCAGTACCTACGTTTTTTTTATTGCATTGTTAATGGCAGAGACTTTCTGTTCCACTTCACATTCTGAAGACCCCAAAGTTGCGCCTTTCCACTGTGTCCAGTGTGCTGTGGACTATTCTCAAGCACTGTCCGAGAACCTAAAACACAACAAATATGTGTCAACAAACTAGGTTAAGTGTTGTGTGCATTAATGTTGTCTTCTCACCTGAAAAGAACAAAAAAATCATCCAGTGTTTTAATTATAGGCCACACCAATTTAATTTTTTGCTTCTCAGATTTTTTTTGGAAAAAATTGGACAGGTAAAAAAAATTGGCAAAAAGTCTTCCAAGTAAGTAACATCTTGGGTTGTAGGTTAATACAGAAGGTAGCAAGCTTTTTCTAAACCAAAATTTGGCCCATATCAAGTGTTTTCCGGCCATGTTAAGGGTTTCAGCTCGGGTCCAATACCTCTACAATCAGAGTTGTGTCATTTTATTTTCGAATGCAAAAAACTCGACAGGCAAATACGAAAGCAAAACAATAAATTGCCATTGCCTTACCATAGAAAATAGCCACAGATAGGGCAGAAAAAGGGTTGCCGATGCCAGTCATGGAAAAAATAGGGTTGGTGTCCTTTTTAGTAATCCTAGGTGATAGATTGTTGTCTCTGTGGTAAGAGTCTGATGTTTTTACAAGGAATATATTGCTGACACTGTTTTGGATCTGTACTCACAAAGACGAAGTTTTCCTCTCAGAATGCGGGAAATAGTGTTTCAGGGGGATGAAAATCCCCAAATTTCTTTAACACTCCTAAATTTTTAAGTGTCTTTGTCACAATACATCTATGATGCTCTATTAGCCATGGTCAGCACTACAAAAATGCTGGGTGGAGCCAAAAGAGGTCAAGGTCAGGTTTCTTGAAGGTCGTTCAGACCACGGGTATTATTCTTGACCTCACCAGTAGCGTATGCTGGTAAGGAAGATTTGCCTCAGTACACATAATCCAGTGTGACACAAATCCTCATAAATAATTAATAGAAATGTGTCATGCCACCCTTTCATGCGCACATTTACACTCTACTTACTGTATACAGTAAGCTACTAAGGTGGGACGGAGAAGATAATAAC
>LZCU01039342.1:3810-16365 GCA_001663935.1 Asymmetron lucayanum | reverse complement strand
TAAGTAAGTGAGGGGATATAGTTTGATATACATGCATACACTTGATTCTTGAACATGCTAAGTTTGTCTATTTTTTTTCTCATACACAATGTGGTCAAAGGGTACCAATGTACCAATGTGTAGAGTATATCTAGAGATTGTACATATGAACCCTCTCACACAGATAACATGCTGCAGTAGGTACTCAGTAAGAACAAATTACATCCTCTGCAAGATCTGGTGTGTTGAAGGCTACGGAAACAGCACTGTACCTCATATTATCATCTGTTTCTTTTCTATCTGTTTTTCCACTAGTACGAGGGACGTACACTGGGTACACATTCAACATCATGCACTGTTTAGATAGAATTTGAGGAGCCTGGAAGGATAGTCTTAGCCATGCTTCGCTAAGAGAATGGGGCAGATAAAACGTCTGCTTAATCCACCCCAGGTATATCATATGGGCTGTAGAGACCGAGGGCCAAGGACCAGGATACAAGAATGGGGTAGGAACTACTGGGATACAAGCAAGGGTAGGAAGTACCAGTTCAAGCAAGGGTAGGGGGTAAAAAGGGTACAAGCAAAGGTAGGGGGTACCAGGGTACAGGCAAGGGTAGACAGGAGGGGTAGAAGCATAAGAATGAGGCCCTGGCAGCCCATTTTGGTAAGGATGTTGTGCAGTACAATGTTGCACTTTTTCCCCCTGGAATATCAACTGCCTTTACATACTACCAGTACTGTTTTTTGTTTTTATTTAAGCGAGCACCGAGGGATAGTTCAATGATTCTATGTGACTCTCCAATTGAATACTTAATTATAGTATTTCAGCATTCACATGTGATACTTGTTCATCATAGTATTGCCAAAAAAAAAAAAAAAACTGGAACCTTTTTTAAGGCCTGATATGCTTCAGCTCAAAGGAGATGTGTTGAAATCAAAGGCAAGAACTTTGAGAAACAATTCAAAACCACATCCCTGGCTCTTTGAATAAAAGTTCCCATGACTGTTTCTTGGAGAAAGATATTTTCTGTGTAAGAGTTTGTGCATGTTCATGTCTGATTCAATATTTTTGTGCAGTATAGGAGAAACAGCAGCACCTATGGACTGCCAAGACCTCAGTGTTGTAAATCAAATTATAATGCCATAACATCAAGCAAAATATAGAAAAAGATGCAGAGAAGTACAGTTGACCTTGGCTCAACAGAATTCATTGCATTTGAACTTGACTGTGGTAAAAAAATTACTGCTATTATCACAATGCACTACTTACCACCTATATAAATGGACCTTTTTTGGTCTTTTTAAGAGGAAAAGGCATGTTGAAGAACTTCAATTCTGAGTGCCAGTTAACATGGTAAAAGTTCGATATAGTTTTTCAACCTTCCATGGATGTGCACTGGAAAATGTGCTTGGAAGACCACATAATGCACAAATGCAATTTTTGTTCAGTAGAAAATCTTCAAATTTGATATAAGTGGTGGCTGTAATCTAAGTCTGCCCAGCACACATTTGTGAGCACATGTGACTTTGTACCGATCCCTGTGACACCAGTACTTGGATGTTACCACAGTGTCAAGTTCACCATGAATGAATTCTGATGAATCAGCAAGGTAGAGTGCAATTACTGAACAAGAATATAAGAATATCAAAGAATCTTATGAACAGAAGATAGAATCATGAGGCATAGGGTTCACATGCAAATGACAACACAGCCCAAAACTAATATTATAGAGAAGAGTACAGAGATAATAAGGTGCAATGGAAAAGTAACTAAGCAGAAATGATACAGACTGGTACAAGCTGAGATAGGGCTTAGTTATTCTTGCATTATTAAAATACAAGCCTTGACATGATTGACAGAAGTGACAAAAATGATAGAAGACTTGTGGAGTGTGGCAGCAGGGCTCACATATACATGTAGGAGTTACATTTTCTCATGGTTGTATAGAAGGTATGGAGAGCATTTTACATACAATGCATGGTTTACATACATATTCAAACAGAGTATACATAGGTACATGACACTGGTATAAGTATAGAGACACATTAAAGCAAGCTTTAACAATACACTTTGATGTATACAGATTACAACTCATTACTCCAGAGAACAGAGCCATCAATATGTTAGGCCGACATGCAGCAGGTACAGACTGAGTCATGAATATCTGCAGAATGGATGAACTTTTCACAGGACTTGAATCATAGAGGAAAAACTCATGCCAAAGATGGATTTTGTACCATTCTCAATGCTATCCAAGACGATCTCAGCTTCAGGCCTTACAGTATGTAGCTGACAGCCTTCGAGCACAAGAAAGGTGAAAGTCTAGACATTTACAATTTTCACAGCTATCGTCAGTAGAGAATGATCTCTTCAAAATTTCTTCAGTGTCATAATTTGTGCCAAGGATGAGAAAGTCAAGAAGGAATCCACAGTTAACACTGGGATAGAACTTATGTAGTTCTCTACATTTTTTCATTGGATATTTACTGGATGTCAACAGAGCAAAATTATGGAAGTCAATGACACATTATAAGCCGTGCCATGGACTTCTACTGTTGTCAGTTGCTCAGAATGATTCAGAGTTTCCCTTTGACTTGCTGATCTCAGGCACGACATTTGACAATGTTGGCAGGATGAAACAAAATACAGGACACAACTGTGTTGGCTGCATGCGACCCTCTATGGAGTAATGATTACAAAGCAAGGTGCACGGTCTGGATGGTACCCAGGCTGAGGTATTATGTACAATCATGCAACAGGTCTAAGGAACTTGCCTCAAAATCCATACACAGCACTTTTCTACCATCACCATCACCACCACTAGTAACCACCACCATCACCACAAAGAACAAGCTTTTTTTTTTCTTTTAACAGTCAGTTTTTGTGAGGCTTTGGTACAAATACAAGCTGATATAAGTGCAGTAACATATAAGTCATACAAACAGGGTGCCACGAATGAGGTTTCTGAGCCATACTTGCATTGGTGGGAAACCGAAAGGCTTTTGGGAAGCACTTACCCTCCGTGACTGCTCCCCATATTGACCGGCTTACATACTTTCATGACAGTACGTACGCTACCGTGCTACGTTTGCACTGAAGTGGAATTGGGGCCTAAACGTCCTTCGAGAAATGAAACGAGAGGCAGAATGGCAACACTTACAACTGACTTAGTGGACTGCAACTTTGGGCTGGTTGTCACGGAAACATCTTACTTTGTCTCTGAAGATTTCCTCCTGCCAAAATCTCGCCTTTACAAATCTTGGGTGTTTTTAATTATAATGGGTAAATGTGTCTTCCTACAAATGGTGTTCTGATGCTTCAGCAAAAGTAAGATGGATCCTGATGCAGAGTAGGTGGTGTCTCAATAATGGCCGAGTGCAAGCCCTAGCCTCACATATGGTATTCTATCATACATAGCATATACTTGTACATATAAAAGAGTAGTACTTAGATGTACAGAGAAGCACACAAAGATTAACTTCATAGGAAAACATGCACCTCGATTTTTCGTCCTTCTACGATTGTGCCGTTCAATTGCTCTCTTGCCCTATCGGCGTCCGCACTATTTGCGAAAGTAACAAAACCGAACCCCTGCATGCAAAGGAGGAAAAACGAACAACATGCATACAATTAGACTCATGCAATGCCTATCAATAATAAAAGAATTCATGCATTCAATAATAAGAAGGAAAAGGACAAGAGAAATTGTGCACACAGTAAAGGAAGAGAAAAGAACACCGTGCCATCATAGGAAGAGATTTGTTTCTGCATGCAATGCATCGTGTCCTGACTAGCCTGGCCATGGACAGTTGCATAGCATTACAGCACCAAGAGAAATAAGTCATTGGAAACTAAATTTTGGAAGCTAGGCAAGCAGCATTCTTGTAAGTATAGAAATAGAAGAGCAACAGTTTTAATCAAAACTCAAGCAAAATTTGGAAATTATAAGATCTGTGACAAAACTTTAAAACACTCTAAAAGACATACATTTGTAGCCTGTTGAAGGAGACAGTTTCTAAATGATAAGTTACACTCAGTAATACAAAACAATAAAGTGGGATAGAATATGAAGTAAGTTAACGTACAGGTAGGAAGAGTTTGAAGTGAGGATACTGTAACTCTATGAAAACATTCTCCTTCAACAAGCTACTATGGACAGAAATGCCACCAAACACCGAACTGCGGTGTGAGATCCATTCTTTGTAATAGACAGCTGGTCACCTTTCACCTCTGGCAAGGAGGTCGTGTTTTCACTGGCATGGGTTGGTTTGCAGATAATGTATAATATGACGTGTGAATGGATTTTGTTTGATTCTTTGGTTTCACTTTTGTTTTGTTTTGTTTTGTGGCCAAAGAAACTTTTAGTTTTATTTTGGGCCCCTTTGCAACTTCTATCATAAATGCAACTGACCCAAATGCTACCATTATGACGCTTCTTGCATATTGGCCCTTTCAGGAGCTGGTATACAACAGTCCAGTTTTTCAAGCTACTATAAAAATTACTCAATTTTTTTCCAAAAGAATTTTATTCCATAGTTTTTCACCACAATTAATTGCAACAAGTATACCAGCATGCTTTCCCATTACTGTTGAAAAAGTGAAATTTTGTACTAATTTTTCCAAAGAATGAAGGTTTGGTCATCTCTATTCGACTCTAAAGGCTTTTCATTTGACCTTCCTTCACTTCATCAATCAATAGTTTTACGATGCAAAAACACGAAAATTGGGCAAATTTGGAAGCACAGATGAAGGATAAGAAAACCAAAATGGCTTGCTAGCGCTCTACAGAATCAAAGGGTATTTCCAAGGAAGCACTGCAAGGATGTAGACTCTTCGTCTCAGGGAAACTATACTTTGGTACAAGAATCTGTAATATTCTTTGTCACGTCTCTTAAACCTACAAAGACATCTGCCAGGAAGACTTTCACAAAGGTTGGTCTGGCACAAAGTATGGCCCAGTATGGATGAGCAATTCTAACCATCAAGGGATGTCAAATCTATGCCAAATGTTCTGATTTGTTTCTTTTTTTGTTTAGGAAAAGAAGGTACTTATTACCTCATTATTCTTAAATTTGTTGCAATATAATCTCTTTAACATGATGTCCAATGAGAATTTGATTTGTTTCATTTGTTTGTTTTGTAGTTCACGATATGTGAGTGGCATTTCTGTTATGGCCTGCACCAAGCAAGAGTACCAAGTCTGGCTTTGTAGAATATAATTTAGTCATACCAGTGTCAATTAACGTTCTACAATGGGAGATGTGCAATAGTCATAAAACTTTGGAAAGTCTGTTGATTAGGACACCATCTTGGAACTGTTGCTCTGGCACAGACACTGATACAACACAATTACAACCACAGCAAACAAATCAGTCAATATATACACAATGCATGTAGGATGTTACAGGGCTTTGACACGACTACAAGTACCCCAGTGCAGCTCCCACAATCTGTCGGTCACTTCAGAGTTTTACAATTGATCTTTAAAATCACTCAGTTGTGGCCAAATTTTTTCTAACTCCTTATTACAGATGACTACAAATCATGCAAGCAATGGATGCTTGGTATTAATACAGCCAAACTTTTGAAATGTACTAAAACTAAATAGAAAGTACAGCAATCCAATCACTGAGCAACACTGCATAGAGCCTGGGAGAGATTTCTTGTATTACCTCTTTTACCTGTCCACACACTACAGCACAAACTATCATTTTTCCAACTGACAACAGGTCTTTCTTTTTTCTGGAAAAATAACTCACAATACTTTGGAACTATCAAGTATCTAAGACCAGGGAGATGTCCCAAGTGAGCTGAAACCAGAGTTCTTTTACTTTGTAACTGTTTCCACAGATACTGACAGAAACTGACAAGTTCAAAAGGTAAACAACATCCCGTTTTACCAGATGCCACGTTTTACCAGCAAGAAGACAATGATAAGGGTGCGCTATACGTTGAATGAACACCATAGAAGTATCTTTTAAGCAAATTCTGGACATAGCATTTACCACACTGAAACTGACTGCTGCTTGATAATAATAATGTGGTATGTATTGACTACAGGTATTGTGAGAGCTTGCTATCCTGGTGTATTGGTTTCGAGTGGAAGCACTTTCACAAATTAATTTGTATATGGACCCAACGACATAATTTTCTGCCATGGTGGCAGGGCCGGAATTTACCATAGGGAATAACAGCAATTTCCAAACATTCTTGTAACAGTATTTCTTTCCATGTCTAAACCCTGTAACTTCCTAAAAACTATCAACAGTCCATGGAAAACACACACAAGATGGAAACAATGCAAAGCCACATACCTTGGATCCCCTTTCATTGAAAATAATTTCAACATCTAAGATTTGACCAAATTTCTGAAAAAGAAAAAAAAAAGCAATATTAGCTGGATGTCAGTGTTTAGTACAACAGTCCAAAAAGTATCATACCCCTTAACACTTTAAGCTCGTACACAGTAGCGAGAGAATTGTGAGCTATGAATAAAGCAATATCATTGTACACAAAAGTGAGATAGAGTTAAATACTCACTCCGAACATCTGCCGCAAGTCTGGATCCCTGAAGCGGAAGGGTATATTTGATACATGTAACCTCTTGGTGATGGCTGAAGCCAGGTCGGCGGCCTGTGCTGCTGTCTGTTGTGTTACGTCAGTGCCATCTCCCGTCTGAACTTCTGCTTCAGTGGTTTGCTGGCAAGGAAACGATGTAGATATTATGGGGCAGGACGTTTTTCCTACCATCCTAGGTAACATTTGTTTGCTGTATTCATGTTAATACTAAAATGTCACGTGATATTCACAAATTTTACTTTTTCTGAAGTATCCCATTGTCAACCAACAAGGAACTAAATGACAACCAACCAGGCAACACAATTTGTTTTCCAAGGTTTGGGGGGGAAATAAAACCAAACCATGTCTCGGTAACACATCTGATTTATCAGCCCACACCACTGGTTCTCCTTTTACATACTGTTGTTCTCAGGTTACATCACTAAACAGCTGGGGCATTTCTACCCTACATGACTTTGTAACAAGGTATGTGTATCATACATGACTCACTGTTTGTTGGCTAAAGCTCTGTGGACCTGTGTTTTGCTCATGGGTTTCTGTGCCGACAGCAACTTGTGGCTCTGCGTGTACGTGCACCATGGCGGTGTGCTCTGCCCCAGGGAGGTCTGTCTGTTGGCTGCAGTCGTGAACCCCCCCAGCGTCCACCACCCCCTCGGGACCGTTGTGTGCACCAAAATGCTGAGTGGCCATTGGGTCAGTGCTGCTGTTGTGTTGCTGTAGAAACAGTAAAAAACACATGCTTCATTCTGCTGAATGACAGGCAAACCTGTATACTGGCTACTTTTCTGTTAATACACACAATGCGATACCACACATGCACATTACCTTCCCATACACACACACAAATACAAACATACACATACACACACACACACACAACCTATAGCTACTCCAACAGCACTAGATCTACTTGCACAATCTGTGAGAGCTGAAATCATCAGAATGACAGTTTAAAAGCTTGAACCTCATATCAAAATTGTTGCCTTGGTTTCCTGACAAATCACAGATTGTAAAGCCTTGTGGTATCTCCAACACACACACACACACACACACACACACACACACACACACAGACATATACACACATATACAAACACACACATAGGCAGATGTCCTTCAACTCTTCCCTCTTCCAATTTCACCTACTTAACATCTTCTACCATCAGATTTCTCCCCTCCCCAACCATGTGACGTGAGTATTGAGAACAGGGCTAAGATATTTTTATCTCCACAAGGCTTAATGTGGCTCATAGTCATAGGAACATCCCTTCTCAGTAACAGGCTTGGACATCAATCTCCAGGTTTTCCCTTCCAAATCCCACTGCTAAATGAGGCAGTTGGCATTTCACACTACCAATCTCTTAATAGAAGGAATAATTTCAAATTTGAAGTAAAAGAACAATTTAGGGCTCTCACATATGCGTGTATTCTAATTTGTATGCTGATAAAGCAAACCAAAGTCTTGTAGTTGCTGCCAATTTCTGCAGGATTTTACATACAACTTTGGAAACAACAACGACATTTGGAAGTAACTAGAACAGAAACTATTTTTGGCCTTTAGCTATAGCCATCTGTACATTCCTCTGGTCTGCTGAACAGGTCTATAGATGGACAGGATGGTCAGATGGTGTTGAATAAGTAAAAATATCCTCCACACTCTGACCTGTTTCGTTTTACATAATATGACTTTTCTAATGGGTTATCAAGTTCCGCAAAAAGATGCTGTCATGAACAAGATCTCTACAGGTCTGTTCTCTGAAAATGCTTAATCAAGACTATAGAAAGGACAACTCAGCTATTTCATTTGATCTCTTCTACATTAATGGCTTTCCCCTAGAAAATAACATTTTCATGTACTCCCTGTTGTAAGAATACAATGTCCATTGACAGTAGATTGTACAATATCAGCATCTTTTACTATAACTACCTTTACACAAGTGCTCTGACACGTTTCATTATGTGTTTGCTACATGTACCTTTTTACAAATTTTTGACTGAAAATTGACCTCTACCTGCTATTATATATTCAATTCTGTGCACACCTGTTCAGTAAATGATTAACCATAGCATAAATATACTCACCTGTTTGTCTAACAAGTGAAGCTATGGTATCAATGTCTTTCTGTGAGCAGGTGTGGGGAATAATTGCTCCATCTATATAATGGATCCAGGAGAATTGGCACAAGTAAATTTGGAATTCCCCAAAGGCAAACATTGTCATAACAAGTATGAGTATGATTATTATGAGGATACTGGAGTGCAGAATGTAACTTTTCACTTCAGAGCTCCTATGAAGAGTTATATATTTAGTTTAGAGTGTAAGTACATTTCAAATGTTTCCATTATGTCAAACCTCGGGACTAGTACATGTTCGTTGACCCTGGTAGAGGCAATATCAATACTATGGATTACATGTGGCTTTGTTACTTATTATTTTAATACTAATACCTTACCTTACCATAGGTAAAGTAAATATAGAATATCATTTGGTACTATTAAGATAACTTTTTCCCATTAGTTGTCACAATTGTAACAATGTTTTGAGACATGTAGATGTAATGTTAGATTAGCTACGTTTTATTGACTCCCCACAAGAATAAACTATTAAAATCCAATTTTTAACAAAACTGCCATGGTAGTCCTAACAGCTTCTTCTAATGGTAAAACAGACAACAAATATAGTTTGGAAAAGCCAATGCTGAATTTCTTTCTTTTTCTAAACCCATCCCAGTGGTGGCACAAATGCTTGTGTTATTTCAAGCCCACAGCTGTTGTATGAAGAACAGCACAACCCCTGCCCTGGACAGCTGTAATAACCTGACACTAACCCCCCCTCACATCCCACCGGCCCAAACCTTCCCAGGTAAGGAGAAAATCCAATCTATTGTGCTGGGGCCTGAGGAAACTAAGCTTTCTCCTGGAGGACCCATTACATTAGCCCTGCATCCATCAATGTTACATCTAATATCCCTCATTTTGTAAGCGTGGCAGATTTGCCAATATTGTAATGAGGGAAACATGGCTGAGAAGGCCCTTCCCTGAGCCAGGCCCCCTGATATCAGCTTTGGTCCCACATTTTATACAACCTTCTTTAATGGATTATGGGAAGGAAAACGTTGCAGCAGCTATAGACCATCATTCCCTGTGCTGCAGGGCTCTCTCCCCCTCCCAGGGCCGGGTCTCCTGCAGTCCAATAGCGCAGTCAGCGATTCTCCCTCAATTTCACTAATTTAACCTATCATTCACCGGGGACGGGCGGAAAACAGGGGAGCAGGGAGGCCAATATGGGGAGGTCCTTCCCACCCTGAGGACAGGCGAGGTGTGCGAGGGAGGATTACGGTGTCAGGGTACACACACCCATCTTCCACAGGACTGGGAATACCGGCAACAGCTTTATTGATTCTAGGGGTTATACAAGAGCAAAACGACACACGAAGGGATAATATTCTCATCTTTTGGTTGATTGATAGAGACTGAAGTGTATGATTTTTAAAATTCTACAGAAAATATTACAAACACTAACAGAGCTGGAACACTGTGACATTGTATTTCCAAGGTGAATTGAGATCTTTCTTGAAGTGAAGAAATAAGAATAAATGAACAAAAGCCAACCTGCGCTCCTGTAACCATATCACCAATATATATTGATTCTTCTTCCGCATCACGATAGGAAGGCTCATTTGAGAAACAATCTTATCATAGTGCCAAGTACTTCCCTTTCAGATAAAGTATTAAGTGTCTACTATCTGATTTTGTCTTCAACAGCAAACCTCTATGTGGGCGGGCCCCTATGTGGATAATACCTGGGTCAAAGCAGAGGAATTTCCATTTCAGGCCACTCCTTTCACAACTCAGCCGGTCGATGGCCAATCATTAATTATTGAATAACCAATCAACTGGCCAGCCCCGCTGGCCAAACAATGGAAAATTCAATCATCCAACACTTGAGGCAGGAATATGCACGATGAGTTAGCTATGGTACAGGGGCTATGCCAGAAAGAGGATTGTAATTTGATTAAGATCTCACAGTAAAATGTTCTCTGCAAGAGCCTAAGTGGAAAATAAAATAGCAGCGAGGACCATCTGCTGCCATCAACATTAATGCTTCTGGAGCTGTTCCGCTCCAACAACTGGCAGATACCGAGATGTGGCGACATCAACACCAATATTCAAACCCACCTCATCAAATGCTTATTTTCACATCTCACTGGCATGGAAAATGGTGTATTTTACAACACACACAACGTAAGGGAATAAACGATCCCACAGCTTGTCAAGCCATGAAAGGCCAGGTTACTTCTCTAAAGGCATCTGAAGCTAAATACTTGCCAGCACATATGTGACTGTAGGGAGATCTTGCATGTATCAAACTAAAATTCCTACAAACAGCTGCATAAGTAACCATGAGGACAATCATTTTTTTTTGTCATATAAGAATTTTACTTTATATCCATACATAACATCTTTCCTATTTCCAGATAGTAGTATCAACTCTGAATCTTATAGTACAGAATCCAGCCAACAAATCATGCTGAAATTTCTAAATTTCAGCACACATCCCAAGGTTTCTGCACAGCCCCTCCTCCCACCCTGGTACAAGATAATGTTCCATGTCCCCGGCACCGGCCTTCTCTGTATGGAACACGGGGTGCCAAGAACAGATCAATACTCGCTGTTTGGAACCATTTTCACCCAAATTCTCCTCAACAGTTCATCAGCACGCCAACGTTCACGTCACATGATATTCCCTCGACCCTCTTCAACATCGCTGCCGAGTTTCAGAATTCAGGGCAAATAACAGAACTTACCACGTCCATGCACTCCTCTTCCCACATCTTTGCTGCTTTCCTTCTACCACAATTGTGACCAGATTAGGAACCGCTATTACAAGCCATCAGCCAAAAGCCAGGTAATTTCGCAGCAAATGACTATATAACTAGCTTATATGGAGCTCCCTGCATTCTAATTGGTGGATTGGGCGGCTGGGTCCATTCATAATTCAAAGCTATTGGGCAGTGCACAGTTGAAGAATGGCAGGGAAATGGGCAGGAGAATGTGCCATGACAGCTGCTATTGTGGGGAAGAAACGCAATATCAATATGGAGTATGATAATGGGCTTTGTATAGAGGCTGCTCATTTTCTGCCTCTCTTCCAACAACGTTCAATACACATCCAAATAGAAACACAATTTCAACATGCTTTAGGAATACAAATTTTTCCACATTTTTATTTCAATGCAAACATCAGGTGCAAATATTCCATTTCTTTCCCTAACAATAAGACCAGCTTCCATGCATTTTGAAGACTGCTTTTACAGGCATTTCTCCACCATCATTACCATCTATTATTCATGGCGCACAGACAGTTTTACAGGCCGTGCGTCTTTTGAAAACTGCACATGCCGCATCAGCCAGAAAAATAATTAACAATTTGCATAATTCATCAATATCTATTATTTACTCTCCTGTGGTTCCATTGGGATAACAATATTACAGCTTGACTTCTATATTGTGACAAGTGTTTCTCTATTGAGCAATGATCTAGCACTAGTGCTGCAGTAAAATGGAATGGAGATGCTTTACCCAATATGCAGTACAGTGAGAGCTGTGGTATGTGAGCCAGGCCTTAGCGGAGTGACAACTACAGGTGGACAGTGCCCCAGGGGACAACTGGACAGGTGCCAGCACAGCTGCTTAATGATGGGGGGGTCAGCTGCACTCATCCCCACAGCCTGGAACTAGCACCTTGGGAGCACAAACCTCCACCAGGGTTTCCCTGGACTATACAGCACTGCCACAAAAGGCAGAACACAGTTTGAAGGTATACGTATAGGAATGCTAACAGTGTTTGTAATCTGCAGTTTGAAAGGAAGCTGCAAGGGGTTCAAAAGTCAATAACTTCTTCCTGAGGCCTGTGGGACAAAAAAACGATACAGGACTGACTAAAAAAGATACAGACAGATGCGGTTGCACATGAAGCTGATCGGGACCAAAAA
>LZCU01039140.1:0-17070 GCA_001663935.1 Asymmetron lucayanum | reverse complement strand
TACTACCCGGATGGTACCCAGGCTATGGTTTTACAAAAGAAATGTGAGAAAGGAAAGAAAATTATTCAACATGCATGTCATATAAAGAATAATGGTTTTATTGGACACCACCTATGAAATTTTACGACCTCTGGAAAAATCCATGCACAGAAACACGAAGATGATGGGAAGAGGAAACTGTGGGTTGATTGAACAGTCTTTAATGTCACACCACTTTTATCTTCCAAACGTACCTCGATGCGCAAAGTCAGCTACGCGTAACCAGTCATACTGGCATCTAGCTTCAAACTCGACGTCGAATTCCAGAAACTCCAGCACCACAACCTTTCCTGGATCTGCCGATATGTTCCAACTGAGTAAAGAAGCCAAGCCATGAAATGAGCATTTCATAATCTAGGAAGAATCTTCCATAGCAATTGCTAATTGATAGAAATAGATATCAACAGTGTTCTAGTCTGCCTCGCTCTACTGGAGGTTTCTTACAACGGATTGAAATGAGATGTCAAGAGATTAATGATGAAGGAATTCGACATCAGTGACTCAGATTTGAGACATGCGTTTTATTTTGATTGTATCCTTATGAACCTGGAAGGTGTCAACATGACGAACAGGACTACATCTCCCATAGATGTCCAGGGTTTAATATCTTCTTTTACATCAAAATAAAATAAAACAAAACAGAACAGAATTTGTTCAGCGCAGAAAAAGCGTTCGTTTTTCACAAAACCTTAATGTCTTTATGTCAGTATTTTGCAGCGAGCATCACAATTCTGAAATTTTGCAATTTCCGAAAATTATATCTGATACATTTTGTATTGAGAGAGCTAAGCAAAACCACGTTTATAACTGTTCGTTTTTCAAACCTTTAAAATGACAGACTGTTGGGATACAATTGCAAACAACAGATACACTCACTCTGAAACATACCTGCAATCAACATTTTTCTGGTATCGCCTATTATACAGTTCGCGTGGAGACAAAATTTCCCCTTGTTCGGCGTATAAGACACTTTCTGTAGAGCATATGGTGGCTTCTGTATGTATGGAAGCATGTATGGATGAAAGGTAAGGTTCAGTATTGCCGTTTGATAAGGTCTACATGAAATGTACTGTGGACGTGGGTAAACATAAAAGTGTAAGTTGTATATTCCATTGTTACAGTAGTAGCTTCATTGTGGAAAAGGAGCAAAAATAAGTAACTAGAAATGTCATATAGTTAAATATAACTAATCTTCAAACAAATCTTGCAGTCAGGCCTTGTTCTGAGGTGTTCTGTAGGCTTTTCCTGAAATATGCGCGTTTTACTGGTAGCCTTCTGCTCAGGAGGCTACTATAAAGATCATACTTCAGACGAAGCCTGGAGATTACACTAAAACAGCTCCACAATAGAGTTCCACGACGCCATACGTTCTTCGAATAATTGTGTTTTTTACACTAATTCATGCAAACAAACTAGGGCACTAGGGGGGCCAAATTTAAATCTAATAATTTCGAGGTCTTGTCAAGATGTACCAACCTACCAAATATGAAGACAGTCCTTCTAGGCATTCTTGAGTTATCGTGTTTCCTGACAAACACGCGGACACACGAACGAGACCGAAAACATAACCTTCTTGACGAAGGTAATAAGATGAGAAGCCGTTGAATCAGTAAATTGTGCTTACCGACACAGCTTGGAGGAGGGCTAGTCCATGTGTTACCAGACAGGCAGGTGAGGTTAGCCTGACCCATCATTGCAAAGCCGTCATCACAGCCAAAAGAAAGAACAGACCCCACAGCGAAATGATAACCATCCCTGTAGCCGTTGTCCGGAACTCCAGGGTCAGTGCAACGAGCGCCCATCAAATAAATTGCTAGTGTAAGAATAGAAAAGGTCTATCTTAAGTTTACCTGCAAGTTTTTTTAAACCTTCGAATGTTCACAAAGAAGGTTAATCATGCTCAATGTCTGTTGTCGCTGTTCGCGATCTAGCTGTGAAAAAGTCGTGGACTTTCCCTGGACCGAAGACGTCCAACCTGTTGCAGCCGTGTATTCGAAGGTGATGAGCAAAAAGTTGAGATTAAGTCATAATAGCATGAACTGTGCTCTGTACTGCAATGTGTTGTAAATCTACTCTGTCGTGACTCTTACACTTTGTTAATGGATAACCAAATCCATGGACGAACGGGAACAGCACACACTGCTAACGTCAAAATTGGCACCTAAATCATGGATTGTTGAGTCAGACGTAGACAATAGATTACCTTTTAAAATCATTCCCGAACCCGAACGAAGACGGAGAGGAGAAAAGTTATATTAACCAAAAGGCCGGACTGATGCCTGGTCACATTTCTAAACCGGCGCTCGGTCGGACATTTCGCAGGAACGAAAAATATGATGTAAAAATACACACAAACCCCCCCAAAAAGTGCAGCTCCTATCAAGTCGCAAAGGCTGGCGACAGCATTTTGTACATTTCCATGAGAACGCGTCATAAGCCTTTTCATTTTTCTTTCCCGCAAACAGCCACGTCAGGACACGATGTGGAAATGAGACCAGGGCTGCCAACTATTCGCAAAATTTAAAGGCCCTGTCGGTGCCCGACCGGGCCTGGCGTCTTTCGGATATTTGCTAACACCGGGAGGTCCGTTGCCTTGCCTCAAACTTTGCCGGAAACATTTTCATTCAACGTTATGCACTTTTTTTCTGTCATGCATAAATTTGGCTTACTCCGCGCTCAGAAATGGCATATCCTTGTGACGTAAGAAGTTTGTGTGGATTAGAATTGTCTCTGTAAACAGGCATGTTTTAGTCTTTTTGTGTCCATATGATTCTTTGGCGGGAGAATCATCAACTCATCTGTTTTGTTTTTGTACATTTACTACTGTTTTGTATTGTCTTATACCTGTCATTTATATCTGTTCAAGTGGCGGAGGTGACTGTCGCCAGTTTGTCCCGTCCCTTCATTTATTTTACGTATCAATAAAAAAAAGAAAGCAAAATAAAAAAGGCATTGAGGGGACTACCTTCATAGTGAATCTGGAAGCCGTCGTCTGTGACAGACCAATCAGCCACGAAGACAAGGTGGACAATGTTGGATGTCGAAGTGACATTTTGTGGAATTTCTTGTCCTGTGTGCCGGGTTATAAGTAAACAAATAATTATAAGACAACGATAAAAACGGATGGTCATGAAGGCATCGATTGGGACGGGTACATTGAGAAAATCTTAAAGAGGCATTATGATATTATGATTATGATAAGCTAATTTTACCGCATAGTAAACCGAATATGTCTTCAACACGTTATTTGGTGGACGTACGATTAGAATTACCGTGAAATGTTTTTAAAAATAAACAACAGTGGATGCTATATACGTATCAGCACCTTGTTTCAGTAGATTTGGAGGTAAGGCCTCAATAACCAATTACATTTCTATAATAGGAATGTAGACACAATAAACTACTCCTTTAAATCCGCCCGATCACCTTCAGCCACAATAAATCAGATGTAATGTACAGCGTTAGCCTACCGCTGTACTCTCCTAGCAAGGTGGCGTTGTGCACAGAATCTCCCTGGAACACCTTGAGTCTGTCGAATCCTTTCTGTAGTGAAAACTCTACCGGCGTCACGGTCACCACTTCCCAAAGATTGACCTCTATGGTCCACGTGCAGCTCATGTTGTTACCGTACTGTCCAGGGTAGTTGGGAGAATAAATGACGCCAGACGATCGCCCGGTTATGTTACCACCGCATTCAGCTAGAGATAGTGGATGACAGAATCGGCAAATTGTGGAATGTAGTATAGTGTGCATACCTTGCTGGCATAATCTCAGTTTTTTCTTATCATGTACAGCTGTTACAATACATAAAATAGAAAAAAGGACACCACGAGATGTAATATAGTCGTACAGATCTATCAGCTCGTTTCGGCTGCTAAACTTCGCGCCAACAGCTGCAGTCAGTCTGAGGTCTGAGTTCGATTGAAGCATTACAACAAAACGCTACCATGTATGACCCTAGTCCGATGGCTGTAAAATGAACAATTTGGCTTCTACAGCATGCCACTGTGCCAATCGAATGGATTGAATGGGCTGAATAAAAGTCAAGATTGAAAAGATAAAGCTATAAATGGACCCTTCCAACAATACCCTAGTTATAAAATTCCTGACGCCCAAACAATTAGAATGAAATTTAATAATTAATAAATAGATAAATATGAATACCACATCCAGGCATCTCCCGTTCACTTGTGGGACATTTTGCTTGAATATCTTACAAAGGGAGCTAGAACGACAATAAATTTTGCCGGAAATGGGCAGGTTATGTCACTGAAAAAAGTCGCTTTTCCTCCCTCTGAAGGCCACTGTAATATTGCGGCACACAGCTTTCTCCTGCCAGGGTAAATTATTGAGAGGCAGGGAGTAAAACACCCTCACCTTTACAAGTAGGAGCAGTGGCGTCCCAGCCCCGCCTATAACCAGACATGCAGGTGAGTTTGGCCTGACCCTTCAGACTGAAGCCGTCATTACAGCCGAAAGTCACAGCCGACGTCACGGTAAAACGGTTCCCAGTCCTGTAGCCGTTGTCAGGAACGCCGGGGTCCGGGCATGGGGGATGCATCAAATGAAATGCTAAGGCAGCAAAAGGAAAATAAGCATATTTGAAGGTCTCTGGCTTCCAAGAAAGGTATGAGGCAAATATAATCGCCACTGACTGGATATAAATAAAAATAAATACGGACTAAACAGACCATTAAATGCTCGATCAAACTTTGTTGTTAACTGATTGATTCCAGTTTATGAGAGGCATGTGCATATTGCACTATTGTATTTACTGTTTCGTCACTGCGTAATGCATGGCTGTGTTCCTATCGCATTTACGGGTGCAATATGTGCTATGTAATTACTTGCATCGTCACCTGTTGCTATGTAATACTCAGCTTTGCAGCCATTAGTTCCGTTCCAGGTATGTTAACTTTTGATCTGTTAATCTTTTGAATTTTTTATTCTACTCTCCTCATTCTATGCGTGGTAACGTACAGAAAGGTGGAGCGGGAATTTTTTGATGTTTAGAAAAAAGGTCATCAGTCAAGCCAAGTCAAAGCCTTTATTTTTCTTGAGGTTCAATTTTTCCAAAAAGCGTAGATTCATGTTGGGAATGATGTGTGAACCAGTCATACGCAGTTATAGTGTTATGGTAAACATATGATCCATATAAATATGCAAACCACCTTTTCCCAACTAAGTGCACCTGCAAAGATTTTTTTCTTCAACAACTAGGTAACTGTCTCTTCTAACCTGCAGTATACTGCAGGTATATCCTAAGTGCTTCTAGCTCAACGGTTTGAACACGTCAGAAGGGCGGTCTAACATCCACTCCCATAATTACCTTCATAGTAGATCTTGAAACCGTCCTTAGTACCAGACTCATCGGTAGTGAACACAAGATGGATGATATTGGATTTGGACATGAACTTGGGGAAGTCCCGACCTAAAGAGGGGTTAACATTCAGTATAAAACAATCAAAAGCGGGATTTTCACGTGTTGACAAACAGACATGTCCTGACAAACCATGGCGCAAAATACCCACTTGTACTCTGCAATTTCTGGACAGATAATCGAAATTGCAGAAAAACTAGAAACCATTTGCAATTTTTGCAGAATACAAAAATTGTTACGTAGACGTATATAAACGGCAGAGACAATGCCCTGGGGATTTTGAAGAAAGTTTTTTGTTCTCATCAAATTGCAGAAAGAATTTCAGACAACTTGCAATTCGGCACAAAACAGAAATAAGTTTGGCAATTAAAAAGCATTACTTTGGCGAAAGTGTTTTAGATCGTTGTCAGTGTTGGTGTGTTTTGATACGGGTATATACTGTGCATGTTAGATTGGATTGCCATCATTGTCCGGGACATGGTATGGTTGTGATAATTGAGTGATAGATTGCTATTAATACCATATACTGTTCTTGTCCAGCTACAACAAACAACTACCATCATTGAAATTACACATCAAGCTGGTTGCCATAATGAGTCCTGTTACGCTGTGTGACATTTGACCACCTATCATTAACACTGCACACATATTATTTCGACTGTGACATCATACGGCTATAAAACCCGCGTTTGGCTGGGTTGGTGTGGCCGTATGTCGGCAAGATGTGGTTAGAGCAAGGGAGGGAGGCCGACGGCGAAGGACATCTGGATGACACGCGCCCACGACGAACAAAGGGCCAAACACTGCACGGTTTTTTTTATCTTCAAAACGAATTTCCCGCGGATTAAACTGCGCAGGCCAGGACACATTCCAGTTGAATTCCTGCAATTTTTGTTAACTGGACGTATAATATAATCATGTTAGGCTAGCCCCTGAGGCTTCCCCAAAAAGGTATCTCTGCAAACAGAACATGGTATGGTCTTCTTCCAAGCTGATCTTGATACGCAGCCATTTCCTTTCAAAATTGCAGATAGCAGTTTAACTTTCACTGTGCACTTCAAAATTTTCACTTTTATATACAGAGCGGCACTATCCCATAGGCCAAACTAATTCTACTGCACACAATATATCAGCATGGAAATGAAGCTATATAAAACTTCAGGGGAGTCGGACACCTGGAATATAAAGCAGATTTAAATTACGCAGAGTGTTGGGAAAATTATTATTTTACGTCTGAACAATTAAATGTGAATTACGTAAGATTTGAAAAGTTTGCCAAAACTCCAGATAAACACTAGTCTCTCTCACTAGTCTATAGAATATGATATAAAACATAAAGGAAAACTACCGCTGTAATTTCCCATCAAGGTTGCGTCCACCATAAGTTCTCCATCGTAGACTGCCAGTTTGTCGTGCCCATCTTCGAGAGAAAACTCTATCGGTGTTAGCATTATTCCCTGTTCTAGGTAGACGTCAATTGTCCAGGTGCAGTTCATGTTGTTGCCGTACTGTCCAGGGTAGTTGGGGGAATAGATAACACCGGCAGTGAAATCAGTGAAGAAGTAGGGAGATGTTGAGGTTACGTAGCCGCCACACTCAGCTGCAAATTGTTAACAATTGAGATCAAAGAATATATTACTATTAACGAATGAATGACCGAAGATTATTGCAACGTATTTGGCTAGCTCTTGTCATATTTTACCGTCTCCATATCTTATGTTTCCCGTGACGTTGAACTGAGTGTTCTTTTGCTTCTTTATGAAAATGTTAAGATGATAAAAACAAACATCCACGATATCAAGATGATGAAAACAAACACCCACGATATTAGGAAGAGTTTTTCAGACATTTCAAACAACAACATAATGACTACAGTTAGGTCCTGAGTTGATTAGCTGATAACCATTCCGAAATATGTGCCACTAAACTTAACAGCTAATCCAACACTTTCCAGTACCTGACTTATTCGAAACATTAGTTGATCACAAGTGCTTTTGACACGTCATATTCCGGAAGTCTGACGACATAAATTGGTCAAATGTGCATACATACTAGTAGTCAGCGACTTAGATTAGCTTAAAGGGGTGGATCGGCTGTGTATTGTGGATGTAAAAGTGGATGAGGGCAATGGGTGCAATGGCCCTAGGAAGAAACAAGATAGCTCCAAAATTGGACATAATGGGAAAATATGATGTTGAAGGATCGATCAAGAAAGTATAAAGGGATTATCAAAACAGCATTATTCCCATCTAAGCCACCATTTCCGTTGGCAAAATTGTCCCACTAAAACGAGCCAATGACGCTTGTACCTTCACAAGTTGGGGTAAAGCCGTTCCAGGCTATAATTTCGACCGGCACACATGTGAGGTTCGCCTGACCCGTCAAAGTGAAGCCATCATAGCAGCCAAAGTTAACTACGGACCCCTCGGTGAATCTGTCACCACTCCTATATCCGTTGTCCGGAATTCCGGGGTTCGGGCACAGAGCAAACTTGAAATTGAGTGCTAAAGCCATAATAGTAAGAAATAGATATCGTGGGTATGTCTCTGTTGGAAGGAATTCACACTACTTGAACACGATCAGAGTGATATTCATTACGTTACTGTTTTTGCGGCATCTGTTATCTATACACAAGAACAGCAGGGAATTATGAGTCTAGCAGCCTTACATAAAAGAATAAATTCTTATGTATAACTAGGCATATATCCAATGGGGACGAGGTGGTCTTGCGGTTAGGGCGAATGACTAACAACCTGACGGTACTCAAGCCCCTGACAGGTCAATTTGTGCCCTTGGGAAAGGCACTCTACACCTATTCTCGGTAGAAGTCGCCTCACCATATACATATACAACACAAAGTTTCTTGATTCATGCAGATGCACACACACATTGCGATAAATCGCTGTTCTTACCCTCATAAAAGATAATGAAACCGTCATCAGCCAAAGAAGAGTCAGTAAGAAGGACAAGATGGACTGTGTTGGATGATGAGATGACTTCATTTGGAAACTCTTCTGTTGAAGTGTGGCAACCCGCAAGTAAAGGAATAAACAGGTGATAAATATAGGCAAACCAGAGTTTTTACAAAGCTGGTATTATATTTCTGTCATAGGGAGTTATTTAAATTAAAAATAAACCAGAATAATACAGATGTACATGTGCTGCTTTTACGACGGATTTAGATTAAGGAGCATACCTATACAATAGCTTGACCAGTTTCTGAATCAATGAAGGTACCTTCCACTCACTACTGTGGAAATTTGCCCCTTTTCTGAACGTAGGGAAAAAATGTAAAATGACAAGTTCGATCAGTCTGTGACCATACGAAAACTGCATTCATCACTGATTTCAGAGCATCAAACCGTTCATGTACATCAGCATCTTCGTACAGGCCATCAGCTACACGACACGTGAGGCCAAAAGAAGCCTACCGCTGTACTCTCCCATCATAGTGGAGTTGAACACGGAGTCTCCGTCGAACACAGTGAGTATGTCATGTTCTTTCTCCAAGGAAAACATCAGTGGTCTCATCTTCACCACTTTCCCCAAGCTGGCCTCTATGGTCCATGTACAGTACATGTTGTTACCGTACTGTTCAGGGTAGTTGGGAGAATAAATAGTGCCAGTAGCTTGTTCAGTTATGTTGCCACCACATTCAGCTGGAAGATTGGAACAAGATATTTATTCTTACGTTCTACAGCCTCTATTATATAATAGTGTTTTCAAACTAGATCCTCTCGTTGCTTCCGTGTGAAAGTCGACTGTACATAGAATCGAGAACAATGTGATTTTCTGGTTGTCGATATGTCTCAGACATACAAATCCGGTAGAGGTCTGGGCTCGATATAGGGAAAGTAAAAGTCGTTGGTCGGTTGAGTTAGTCGGCTATTGTTGTTGTTGGCTGGTTGGCTACTGAGCTAAAGTATAGAATACTAGATGATTATCGCAGTTTTGTTTGTTTCTTTGTAGGATTTGATGTACAAGAAGACATCATTAGACATGTACGAGTTGCTACTTATGGGTATAACGAAAGTGTCAACTGCCAACAGATTGATAACAATCATTTGTAAGGGGTCCATACTTGACAGCAACCGTGACCTGGCCAGACCAGCGCAAACACATCGATTCGTTGAAACTACAGATTACTACGTATATTGTCCATTTATAAGAGGAATAGATAGGAAAAGCACAGTGAAACTTTATCACATTAGTCTGGTCTATTTGGATGGTTGCAAGATCAATACGACACACAGGGCGCAGCATTGTATTTCATAATATAAGGTTGCTAGGGTATTCTTTCCCGTTGCCTGGCGCGTTCGGTAAAGTATCGGATTACACGAGACCATTTTTTGCAGAGTTTTGGAATTAAACAAAATGGCGGGACGTGAAATTCTCGTTAAAATAAAATCTAATAATTCTAACTAGCAGCTAATATATATATATATATACATTTGAAGATCGGAGTTTCACGTACATGGCTGATCTGGTGAGATTTTGCTCTCAAAGACGATTATTTTCTGGTTCTATGATTCTGATTTTGAGGCCATTTATTTAGCCACACCGATGATAAGACTGGACCCAACTTATCACCAAATGTCTTGGGGTTGTGTATATTTCATCGACCAGGAGTAAAATAAACCTTTGCCTTTTAGGATTTTCCCTTTCTGACTGTCGACCATATGATGCAATTAATTACCCATAATTGGAAATGGAAGGTAATATAAGAAATAACTAAATCCGTTACAGCCACGCTGAAGGCTTCTATGTTAATCTGATCTTATACGATGTTTTCAGGCATATCATACCATAGAATGTTGTGGCATAACCGATATCGCCGTTAACAAACTATGCGCCGATCGAGAGCACCAACAAGAAAATCGGTATGTTCGTCACATCATTATTTCCCTGCTAAGTATCGTGAATTGAAACAAAATCATTAGCATAAAAGTATAAAAGAATTATATACATGTGGGGCAATGGTTTTATATTTTGTGAAACATTCCCTTTACCTGGCGCTAGATATGCAGGTATGGTGGCACGTGGTTACGAAGGAAACCCGGGATTGACAACAAATCAAACACGTTTCGGGGTTCAATCGAAAGTGATACCAGTTCGAAATCCCCAGAAATTCACCAACTAAAACGTTGAGATAATGACGCTACGATTTTAACAGTTACCCGGTGTATTATACCGAGTACAGAGAAGAGGATGAGATTTGTATAATGCAGGTTTAGCAGATCTGCCTCTGTGGTCTCAGATTCTGATGCTGTTAATTACGACACAGCGCTAATATGGCTACAAAAATGTGTCAATCAGTATAATGCACCTATTGTACACAAAATAGTGAAGTTCAGGCTACCTTTACAAGTTGGGAGTGGACCGTCCCAGCCTGTTTTATTGCCAGACAAGCACTTGAGACTTGCTTGACCGATCAGAGTGAAGCCGTCATAGCAGCCGAAAGAAACAACCCATCCCGCGGTGAAATTGTCTCCACTTTTGTAGCCGTTGTCCGGTGCCCCAAGGAACGGACAGGGGCCACTCACGTCAAATGCTGAGTCAAAATAAGATAGCTGAAGCCACAGTTTGACCTTATTCTATTTCTGTAGGGCATAAATGCAATTTGTTCACAATTTTCTAATTACATTCATTTTCCACAAGTCACATCACATGTTTCCCCAAGGAAATCCTACACAAACAGAAATGACACAGCAACTACAGTCGCGCGGAAGCGTCTGTGTAATGATGTATTTTCTAGCCTGAAAGAAAAATACTTCATCTGCGCTGTAGTATATGCTGCAAACGTAGTTCAACTACCTTGCCGAGATAAAATATTCTGCTAATTACCAATTTATGTCATACTTAATTACCTTCAAAGAAGATCTCGAAACCGTCCTTGGTAACAGACTCGTCAGTGTTGAGTACGAGGTAGATTATGTTAGATGTGGAAAATATTTCTTGCGGAATGTATTGCCCTTATGAAACATAAAAAAAGAAGAATAAAACAAATAACGGGATGATAAACTTAAATGACTCTGTTTTAGGAAGCTGATATATAATTAGCACGTGTTTTCCCATACTTAAGGTTAAAACTACAATCTTGTAGCCCGGAGGCTAAGTTGCAGAGTACTACACCGAGCTCATACATGTAATTCATAAACCAACTTACCACTACTCAGTAAAATTGAAAATTGAAGAAAAAAAACAGTAGATAGTAGTTGAGAGACTATAAGGCCATCTGTCATATCTGCTACATATCTGCTATAATATGTACAGTCCATACAGGATTCAAGTTTTCACAATTATATCAGTGCTCACTTTATTGCCCCTGTAAAAAGCTACTACCATCTCCTAAGTTATTCGGATTTCACAGGAGTGAGGAGATCAAAGTCTTCATTTTCGACTTAAATGCACGAAAATATTCTTAACAAAGGCCGAAAGAAAATGAAATGGTTCAACGCGTACTTCACGTCATTTGGCTTTGAAATAAAACGTGGCGCCGAGGAGACAATTACGGTGGCAAAAGCCAGAAGAATATATTGCTCTGCTCTGTAGAGGAGTGAAGTACAATGAGCCTACCGGTGTAGTCTCCCATCATATCGTCCCCGTCATAGATCGTGAGTGTGTCGTATCCTTGCTCTAGATGGAACTCGACTGGTTCTATCCGTATTACTTGCCCTACGTTCACCTCTATGGCCCAGACACATTGCATGTTGTTGTCGTACTGTTCAGGATAGTTTGGAGTCATGATGACACCAGAAGATAGTCCCGATATGTAACCACCGCACTCAGCTGGGAATGTTATGTCTAGATATTTTATTTCGCCTTAAAAAAATTATAAATTTGTCCCTATGTGAATTGTTTTCCTTGGTAGCCTTCCAAACTGTGGTACGGGAAAGTCATAGACAGTGAGATATCTATTTCCTTCAAGCTATTAATCTACATTTCCCGTGACCACGAAACCCACTTGTACTGGTACACAATATCATTGTAATTTAACAGTTGAGGTAATCTAACACAAAGATCACCGAATCCCCTCCCCCGAACATATTTTCCAGACTGATCTTCCGGGCTGGAATGTTCTGATCCAATCATTTCTTTCTGGAAATGGGGAGGTGTGACACCAGGAAATCGCGACGTTTTCTCTCTACGACCGGATCCATCGAATATTGGTACTGAAGATTGGGTGAAAATTCATGAACTGGTATATGATCTTTGGTAAGAGTCATACCATTTCCAATCTTAAAACGTGTCACACCATTCCCAATATTAATACGTGAGTGATGAATTTTCTTGCTAGATTATTCGTATAGCCTTTAGATATAGTTCTAGCCCTTTTCCAACGAAGGGCAGCATGTCTATACTTACCATGCTCTTGAGCGTTAGCGTGTCCTTGCAGGTGGCCAGACATGGATGTAGAAAGAAGCACGGCGTTGAGAAACCAGAGCATGGCTAGACCTCTTAAGTTACTACTGCATCTAGGTGAAATTTTAAAAAAAGTAGTAAATTTGATTATGTCTGTTCATCTGCCGGTTTGTGTTTAACTTTCAGCTGAGAGCCGAACTACCAGAAAAACGTAATCGTGTTAAGTATGTGTGATTGCAAGGAAGTCATTATCACGTAACAATTGTTTCTAAATGCGATTGATTAATGAATATAGCCAAGAGATAGTAAAGTGCCACGCGCTTGCATCATTACTGTCCGCTTTACTCACAAAACGTAGAATAGTCTGCCGTTAGCTTTGGCTTTGACTACAGGCCCCTGAGTGAAATAACTTAATCCCTTTTAGTCAATGAATTTTTTTGTTTATGCAGTATATTATCAATACAATTCAAATAATTGCAATTCTGGACTAATAATTTAAAACTGATCTGATCACAGCGGATGATTTCGCTTTATTATCAGGGCTAACACAAGTAAAGAGCGGCCAGCACGAGGTTTGTCAGCTACGCTTGCAGTTTCCTCCTCTCCATCTTCATTTAAACGACATTTAAAGGAACTTAATGACAGCTCCATGTTTCTGACGGACGTCCATAGGGGTAGCCAACTTGAGCTCAACTCAGTTGCTCATAATAATTTGCATAAAAATATTAGGTACTTAAGCCTCAAGATGATATGTGTCTTTAGCTATACACAAAATTTCAATTCATTTGGTTGAGAAATTGGTCTGCTATAAAATAAAAGGCATTACTTTTTTGACTGCCCCTCGTATAACGATATACCGAAAGCCTACATCATGATGGTTGCATCAAAAAGAAATTATTCAAGCAACTGGATATGATTTTGGGAACGGTCAGACGTTTCAGGCAGCATCCGCTGCCTTTCATCAGTGACATTGGAGAATCAAGAAGATCGACAGGTTTATAACCACCAAGTAGTAAGTGATATGCAAAAGAGGTGAAGACAAAGTCCAATAGGAAACAAAAGTGAGGCAAAGTCAAGACATGGTTGATTTGCATCCAGAAATTGAGCTATTTCGTGTCACTAAGTGGACTGAGAGAATATAAAAAGGCATGCCAAGCATTCACATGTAAATTAGAGACCGGACACGCGACCAGCATATCAACAGCAATGGCTTCCCTTTTCGTGACAGATATTGAAAAGGCACGGTGCCCTTACACAAGGCCATACCCTTTGTGATTCCCTGAAAAGACACTTGCTACTGTTTTCAATTAGCCCATAGGTTGTTATTGTGGAACAGATTCCCTTTTTGTTTCCTCACACCCTATTTTGGAATTACTGGCAGGAGTAGTGCGGATAGCATACTTTTAGGTTATAGCCCTCTCAGGTTTTTATGTTCAACAGTTGATTTAGAGGCCGAGTAGGGTGATCCAATCTAGTCGTCTGATAATATTTTTTGTATTCGCGTAAGATTTCTCCTCCTTGTAGAGATTAGATATTAGGCTTCTGCAAAGAAATGGACAGGTTTGATAAATCACTGAACGTTTACTTGCCGTCTATTTGCCTTTATGTAAATTTTGGCCGGCGAAATTTTATACGATTGCAAACATCAATTGCCCTAACCTAGACACCAGAAGGAGCAGTTGAAGACAGCCAAAGGGTCTGGGATTGCCTTGAGAGAATTTTCCTAAGACACGTAACACTTGTGTGCGGTTTTGAATGCAACTGTCACATGAATTACTTACATGGTTTAGACAATGACTGGGCTTTTGGTCATGCATATCTGCCCTGTTCGACTGGTCAATGTCAATCTCTTTGGACTGATGGAGCACCAACCACACAGCCCCTCTCTCAGCATACTGTAGCGCAGGCGGCCATAAATCATAACACCCCCTCCATCTCTTCAATCAACTATATGTATACTGGTGTTCTCATAGACCCAAAGAGCTGCGGTTAAATGCTCTTGGGTCTGGTATAAATGTTACAGGGGCCCGATAAGGTTTCTAACGATGATATTTTAGGCATGCATGCCTAACTTTTTGTCTTGTTTCAGAAGTTTTCACTTTGCCCAAGAAAACAATAACTTTGCGGTAATCCCAGAAAATAAATTAATTTGGTTGTCCCCCAACTGGGAGAATGAGCATATAAGGCTGTTTACACATTTCCAACAAGAGTTCGCATACCTCCGTGAAATATCTGACGTTTTGGAAAATATGTTGTTTTTTGGCAAGTATACAATTGTATTCCCATCCCTGGTAATTAGTGTAAATCAGCGGATAATTAGCAGTGTAAGTTGAATCTTTTACGTGCAATGAGACTCAAACTATCTTCATGTCCAACATCATTCTGCAGTACCAGCGGTAGCCACTAGGAGGCCCAAAATGATAAATGCAAGCTTTGCACGGTTGGTAGAAATCTAAACAACAGTGCGTTTTGTACCGTTCTAAAGCTGCCTGTAATGCTACATAACTATTGTTTTCACCGCATGCATCGAGTTATACAGTTCACCAGATAGCTGCTTATTCTTTGCATGAGTGACATATATACAAAATCTAGCTAATATATAAGTGTCAACAGCTAGATTCGCAATACTATAACTGTCACCAACACCACATGGTTAGTGCGTCTATAAGGTAGCACTGAGCGTGTTTGCTGAGGGCTCAAAATATCATACTGTTTGTTTCTTAGCCACTAGTAGGTAGTGAAATCAGCCAATCAACTGCAGTTGAAACTTGAAATGCGTGCTACACTAGTAGTACACCGATAGTCATCGAGAGCCGGTTGGCCTGCCATGGACGTCGACTGCCGTCTGCCCCCTCCCCCCGACAAACTTGTTTATAGACAAATTGTGACTGTAATACAAGTGAGGTCGCACCATTTATCTCTCAAAACAAATAGTTTCGAGTCGCCCCTACTTGACCAATGGATCGTATTGTTCTGAATGACTTCCACTACCTCATCCTCCTTATGATATAAGTGTTTTCTCAGATCACATGGCAGTTATTCTCAAAGATACAGGTGGGACTTTACACGGGTAGAAACGTTCATACTTCCATTTCATACGTTAAATAAATCTTACTGGCACAGTTTCAACAAATAATCGAACTCTTGTTCAAACGTTTGGCTTTCATAGTTTTACGTTAGAGCATTTTGGCTAAATCACAATTGAATTCGAATAGTTCAGCACAATTGACATGCACAAACAAGTGGAGTAATTGATCAAAGCCGTTTGACCAACCTACCGTAAGCTGCGTCAGTCCAAAATGCCGTGGTCTATACAAGTCGGTAGGAAGACGCGTTGGACTGAATTATTTACCGTTTGTGGCACGCAACTGTCAGCACAGCTGCACAAAATTACTCTCGTATAACCCGATCCTCAGCTGTTTTTTTTTTCATTTAGATTCTTTACGACCGACGGGGGCGATATGCTTGTGCCCCGAGAGGTTTATCGCGTTCTTTCCTTTGGTTCTTCTCTGATGCGTTATACGATATAATAAAACTAGAATAAACTTTTAACGTACATGCAGTCCTTTTCAGTACATTCAGACGGTTTCCTTACGGCAGTTTTGATGATTGTGCATGTATTTTGTGTGTTTTGTGTGTGTGTGTGTGTGTGTGTGTGTGTGTGTGTGTGTGTGTGTCCGTGCTTGAAATGATTTGCTGAACTCCCTGCGTATTGTTGTAAACAGTCCATTAGTCAGCCCTGGTACAGTACTAAGCTTTAGTATTTGACAATGTATGGGTTTTCCTTATCAACCTGGTTTGTATCATTCTCATTCATCTGGATTCAAAATGCAGAAGATAGACAATGAAACTCAAACACCACCACGGGGCATATATTGTTCATTGTTTTGCCGAATTGGGAATGAAAAACTCGTCTCTGTGACACACTGCATGACCTTGTATATTTTAAATGTGATGATTATGTTGTATGTATGGTGAACCAATCATAAAATGAACTCATTTTTTTGCTGAAGGGAAATAATTTCAGTCTTTGCCTTTATGTTAATACTAAATTGGGGAGCATTTTGGTTTCTACCAGATATAGTGATTGCCTGACATGAGTACCATAATCCGCTGTTGACTGAGTTCATTAAAATTAACAGTATGGATTTAGTTGCTAGCGCGATGGACTGTAAAATCTATAGTTCTAAATGAAGTTCAGCACCCTTTAGTAGCCTTTTGCAATTGGCAGTGGGTTGTCATCCGCTGTGTCTAGCTAGGGCAGCCTGTATGAAGGTGTAGCCCAAGCC